>JAQGBT010005168.1:0-14877 GCA_034698585.1 Disparrhopalites patrizii
TTCCTCTCACTTTCTCTTATTCTTGCTTCCTCTCGCTGTTTTCCTCTCACTTTCTCTTATTCTTGCTTCCTCTCGCTTTTTTCCTCTCACTTTCTCTTATTCTTGCTTCCTCTCGCTGTTTTCCTCTCACTTTCTCTTATTCTTGCTTCCTCTCGCTGTTTTCCTCTCACTTTCTCATATTCTTTCTTTCTCTGACTTTCTCTTATTCTGGCTTTCTCGTTCCCTCTTTCTTTCTCTCCCTTTCCCTTTCCCTCTCGCTTTCTCTCTCTTTCTCTCTCGCTCGTTTTCTCTTATGCTCGCTTTCTTCCTTCCTCTTTCGCTTGAACTCTCTCTATCTGTCTCTCTATCTCTCCCGTCCTCGTCTCCCAAGGAAAGTTAACATTTATGTAAGGAGTACGAGATTTGCCCCATTCTTTTTCCCACTTTGGAGCCTATCAACATTCCAGAATGTTGCGCAGTATAAAATGTACTTACTACTCTAATAGCAGGGCCTGTGGTGGTAGGGAAAGGGAAGGGATAACTGTACGTTTCATTACGCTCCTATTTTTTCTTGTGGTTTCCTCGGCATGGTTGACGCTACTTTCATACATATGATGTTTGGTGTTGGACGGCTGACTTTCATTTTTATCCCCTTGTCGGTCCTCTCTCCCTCCTTCCTTCTCTTTTTCTTCTTTCTCGTCTCCCTCCCCCTCTCTCTCTCTCACTTTTTTCCAAATCCAAATGTTTACACAGGAAAAGCTTTGAGATGAGTTGAGGGAAGAAATCTGATGGATCAGAATCATCCCGGAGTCTCCTTTTGTCGATCCATATAACCTCATCTATCTATCTGTCATCAGAGAAATCCAACAAACCCTCTACCCACACAGTGTGCTTCCTTTCTCTTTCTCCCCCGCTACTCTCTCTCTCTCTCTCATACTTCTTCTTTTATGACACAAAGTCTTCTCATCTCTATCATTTGGTTTAGGGATGGTGGGAAGAAGAGAGAGTGAAGGAAAGTGAGTGAGAGAGGGGCATAGTGAGAGAGAGAGTGTGTGAGAGAGATCCAAAGAGAATAATAGAGAAAGGGATAGGAAGAGCGTGAGTACTCCAAGAATGCATTACATGTACACAAATAAGTCCCTTCCGATGAGAATTTCGCCGTCTCGCTCTCTCTCCTCTCTCTCTCTCTCGGAGGGCAGTTAGTACCTAAGATAAACACGGAGGGAGAGCGAGAGAGATGGAGAATGCGTTGATGATGTTAGTAATGATAACACATCTCCAATTATTATGACTAGTGTATTGGAAAACAGACTTAGGAAATTGTTAATATGGTATGGGCGTTGTTTGTCTTTCTGAGTAGGAGAAAGCAAAGGACAGAGATTGAGTTGGTGGGAAAGAGAGGGATCTCGCTCATTGGATGACAATAAGACCCCCGAAAAAACCCTTGACACTTAATGCCTATGTGTGACCATCCCCGAGATTCCTTATTTTTCCTCTCAGTAGATCCACACAAGGCATTTTCTCCAGAAATTCATGTAGCCAGTACCATTGGAGAGGAATTCCTCCCTTCCCCCCCCCACCGAATTTCTTCCTTTTACGTATCTCACGACGTATGAGGAAGGAATAATAATAATCAAATGGACATCCAAAAAAATCGGAGAGATAAAAAAAAGCGTAGAAATCCATACTTTGCACTCCATGTGCATTCTGGTCACATAAATTAAATCAAATATGACTTAACTTTACATAGGACAGTGTGTATCCGGTAATGTACTTGGAAGAAATTACCCTTTGTAAATCTACCTCTCCCTCCCTCTCCCTCTTTGTTGGGTTGGGGGAGAGGGGGGAAAAAGTCGACAGTACAAAAGGAAATGTTGAAGTAAAGTGAATAGTTGAGGGAGAGAGAGAGATGGAAAGAGTTGTTACCACTTTTTTTTTGCCTTTCTATCTCCTATCATCATGCAAGACTGGAATTGTTGAGACGAGCACGTTCCTTTTTATACTTTCTTTGCTGTCTTTTCCTCCTCTTCCTCCTCCATCTCCTCCGCCATCTCCTCCTCATTCTTCCCTTCAACCCCGTTGTCACTCGTCGTCTTGCTCATACCCAGACAACTGTTGGGGTGTCTCCTTTTATTAGGCTATTAAGCCAATGTATAGCTAAGGGAAGAGATTTTCAAGTCCCCGTACGATGCATATGGTGATTCCTTCTTCAACCTCTCCTGCCTCCCCAATTATTCAAATACAACAACAGCAACCATAGCACACCATGTTTTTAAAGGGATTGGAAACACGAGGGCATCCACGGGGGAGACCATAGGCAGAGGAAGAGAGGGCTCCAAGGGGAAAATCAGTGTTTTTTGAGGGGGAAAAAATAGGAAATGTAGAAATTCGGAGTGAAAGGGGGAAAGGCTTGTGAATGAGGAAGAAACGTTTATTCGTAGCCCAAAAAAGGTTTTGCGTGCATTTCATGTGCATGCATGGTACATATTTGTACACACACATACATATGGGTACAGAACGTGTACTTTTAGTCATTAGAAGCTGGGGAACGTGACGTAAGCGTGGAATGTGGGAAGGAGAGAGAAAAAAAAAGTGGATTGAAATTGTATAAAAATGAGTACAAACACTGTGTTAAAGGGGAAGTAATTCTGGTGGAGAAGGGCGAGGGATGAAAAAAACAAGTTCCCCTTTTTATTTAAAGAGCATTACAGAGGGAGAGAGACAGAGAGAGAGAGAAAGCCCTCCTTTTTTCGTTCTTGAGGTTTTCCTTCAACGTCGACAAAGCTCTTTCTTTCTCCTGCCCTTTTTCCCTTTCACTTCGCCGTTCTCTCCAATCATTCCCTTCCTTTTCTGTTTCTTTTTCAACTCTCGTCCAATGCAATAAAATATTTGTGCATTTGGTGAATTAAAATTGAATCTACTGCTTCCCTTTATGGGCCACTGTGGACTTGTAGCAGGAGCTTGGGGGGAGTGGGTAAATGCATGCTAGCATTTTTTCCTTTCACTGAGGATGAATTGTTCACTGTCTATTACATGTAAAAGGAAATGCTTGGGAGCATTTCCTTTTTTTTCCAGAAAAATAGAACACTAGCAACAACAACGGACCTTTTGTACGCCTTTATTTTTTCTTTCCTTTTCGCAATCCGCAATTTATCTCCGGTTTTTACACACAGTTGATCGTGTGGACCTTAAATCTTGCGCGGATTAGGATTCCATTCGTTGACCAAAATTTGGCCAGTACGGAACTGTAAAGTATCTTGTTTAGAGAGAAAGAATCTACGGAGGTTATTCCCCTTTAGCTCAGATTTGAAGTGAAGATTGTCAACTTTCCCCTCCCTCTTGTTATCCTAATGACATTACACTTTCCCATTGCTCTTCCATCCGTTCTTTGCACCAATAAGATAAGCAGATAAGGGAAATAAAAAAATACTTTCCTCTGTTGTCCTTTTGTGGTAGCGCGTACGCTCCAGAAAATGTTTGACCTTTTTGGGGAGATTTTCTAGGGATTATGGGCATGGGGGCTTGTGAGTGAATTAGTGTCATCGATGTTTTTCTGGTGATTACGACCCGTAAAATGCTGCATGAATGCCTCTTATGTTGCATATACCTATGTATGTATATGGCATTTCCTTCCTCTTTTCAATTGCGCCCATTTCCTTTTCTCGTTTTCCTCCAACTGCCTGTACAGAGAAATTTCACCCCATCACCCTCGCTCCGCTTTCTCTTTCCTCTTTTTCACCAATTAATCCCTTGTTTACTGCAAAATCCGGCTCACTTTAGCATTTTCTCTCTGAACTGGTGTATGACTTTGGCAGTAGAATGTGCAAAATACTGTGATTTTGATTATGATTTTTATACAAATGTGATATTAAGCAAGTTGTTGAACATTTGTTTTGTCACTGAGTTTATCTAAAGGACTTACGCAAGCTTTTTAAGTGTAACAATGGTAAATATTGCAACTATTTCTGATCTTTTCTGCTGATAGCTTCTGGTCCTACCATTAATCCTTTTATTTTCTATATTTTTAATTGGGCATTTTTAATTGGGCATTAGATTTTCCTGTATTTGTTTTTATGTTTTCAATTTTTGTTATTTTAATCTAACTTTTATTTCCATTTTATTTTATTTTAATCTAACTTTTATTTCCATTTTATTTTATTTTAATCCCACTTTTATGGTTCGTTTATTTCAATTTTATTTGATTTTAATCCCACTTTTATGTTGCGTTTATTTCCATTTTATTTTATTTAATCCCACTTTTATGGTTCGTTTATTTCCATTTTATTTTATTTAATCCCACTTTTATGTTGCGTTTATTTCAATTTTATTTTATTTAATCCCACTTGTATGTTGCGTCTATTTCAATTTCATTTCAATATTTTTTTCACTATTATTTTACTTCTATTCTTTGTTAAGCTACTCATCTCGTCCTGTGATAAATGTACTAATGCCACGTCGACGCTCATCTAATTTGTACATATTTCGAGGCAATTTAAAAAATAATTCTTCCTTCAAAAGAGGACTTAGCTATTCACAACTACGGAAAAAATTCCCTGTAAAAGGCATTTAAGAGAGACACACACTTGTTGTCATTTGCTTCCCCCCACCCCGTACAAGGGGATGAATAGAAAGGAGAAAAGAGTTGAGCAGGAGCAAAAACCACATGTACACCCATGTGTGGTAAGCCCCCACCTAAATACCGCTTTTCTTTTATTCACAAGCCTCATTAATAATAGCTTTGATAGGGAGCAAGAGGGAAAGTGTGGGGAAAGACTCCCATCCCAATCTAGTCCCACGCAAAGCAATTTCTCCCCACACATTTCCCATTCAACATTTCAACAGTTCCCAACTTTTTTTTAACTCTCGATCTGTTTCTATTCCTCGTGTTTTATTTTTATTTTTTCCTCTCCCTTTTGTGCCCTCCACCCCTTCCCATTTCCCCTTGTTCTAGCTCAGTGTTGCTTATATTGAAAATGGGGAGGGAGAGAGAGAAAGAAAAGGGAGAGACTAGGGATTTTTTAGTTGCCTTTAGAAATAAAAACATACAGCTCATTAGAGATCTATTCAAAGGTTTATCTCTAGCATTTGGGCTCTCCCAAGAAAAAAGGGGCTTTCCCCTCACTGTACTTGACTTGTATGAATTCTTAAAATTGTTCCGTCCCTCCCGCTCTCTCCATCCCCCTGTTTTCCCTCTTTACCTCAATTTTTCTTCTCCTCTGCCCCTCTAAGAAATAAGGAAGAAGACGAATGGACAAAATTTGAAAATGAATTGAGTGAGTCAATGAGCTAGAGAGCGACAGGGATATAAAAGGGGGAAGAAAAGGCTGGGAAAGAACGTATGTACGTGGAAGGGAAAGAGAATGAGAGAAACCACAAGGAGGAATGGAAGGGGAAAGATGAAGGTTCTCCAGACAGAAACAAAGAGAGAGAGGGAGAGAGAGAGAGAGAGAGAGAGAGAGAGAGAGAGAAAATGCAAACAAACCTTGTTAATATTTTTTGATTGAGTCATACAAAGTTGTGGAGAATATAAAAAGTACATTGTATTAACATGTTGTTTTGGACAGGAGAAAAGTATCTGCAAAAGTTTTCATTCATAAGTTACTCTCTCTCTCACTCTTTCTGTCTTCTTCTCTCCCTCTTTTTTCTTCTTCATCTTCATTTTTTCTCCCCTCCTCCATTCTTTCCATGTTACATAGTTATGGAAGATGTTTGAGGATGTGACCTACGCTCGTTACGCTTGTACCCATTTTGTCTTGACGGAACTAGGAGAGTGGAAGGGTAAAAAATGCTAATAAAGAAAGTGAGGATGGAAGAAGATTGTCCATTGCTGGGATTCCTAGACATAATTTAGTGAGATTCCGGCGTCATCATGGCATGCCTTGGCTCCGGCCAAAAACTTGTATTCTTAAAAGCATTTCCAACGGACCATATACTCTCTTCCTACAACTTTCTCCCAGTTCTCTCTCTCACTTTTTTCTCGATATTCTTTCTCCCTCGCCTCTCTCCTTTCTCCTCTTTCTCTCTCTTCTGTTTCTTTCTCTCCTTTCTCAATCTTCTGTTTCTTTCTCTCCTTTCTCCCTCGCTTCTCTTCGTTCTCTCTCCTCTTTCTCTCTCTTCTCTTTTGCTCTCGCTTCTCTTCTTTCTCTCTCCTCTGTCTCTCTCTCTCTTCTCCTCTTTCTCTCTCCTCTGTCTCTCTCTCTCGCTTCTTTTCTTTCTCTCTCCTCTGTCTCTCTCTCGCTTCTCTTCTTTCTCTCTCCTCTGTCTCTCTCTCGCTTCTCTTCTTTCTCTCTCCTCTGTCTCTCTCTTCTCTTTCTCTCTCATCTTCCTCTTCTCTTCCTCTCTCTCCTCTCTTTATCTCTTTCTCGCTCCACTTTTTCTCTACTCTGTCTCAGTCTTCTTTAACTCCCGAATTTTCCTCCTATTTCTCTCACCCTCACCTCATGTGTTTGTGCAAAAGGAAGCGCTTCATGCCTCACTTGCTTTCCATCTCTCTCTCTCTCTCTCTCTCTCTCTCTCCTCGTACACACACACTCACTCATAGGATGCAACTTCATAGACACTTTGTATAAACCATAAAAAATCTGCACTTATATACTGGATAATACATACTTATACATATGTATGTATAAGGACTTACAATGGAAAACATTAAAAAAAAGTTTTTTCTCGTATTTCCCTTTTTAAGGCTTTTTCCGTATCCATCTTTTCCTCCCTATCGTCTGTTCCTCTTTCCCCCGGTTTTTACTCTTGCTTCGCAATTTTTTTTATGTAAGTTGTCCGTCCCGGGGAAAGGGACCGGACACGGAAGTTGTGAACTTTGATGTCCAAAGTCATTCGTAAATATTGTTGAAGAAGACTCCGACGGCTCCTATTAATACATTTGGACATAACACTCAAATAAACAATGTCCTCTTAAAGAATGTCTCTCCTTATCATTCCTTCAACCCCATTTCTCTCTCATTCCCCCTTTTCTCTCTCTCTCTCTTCCTCTTTGAATCCCACCAAGATATAGTAGGAAACACTCTCACAGGGCTGTTGGGTCTTAATATGTCTCATAATAATAATCATTCGGCCTTGGTAAGAGGGAGTTGCAAGTGGAAAGGAGCCGTTGACTTCCTCGCCATTGGGAGTAATCATGGCTCATCATGGGGCTCTTTTAATGAGATGATGATGATGGACCCAGGCCTTTCCCTCTTCCACAAACTTTCCCCTTCCCTGTCCATACATAGCACACTGACATGCATGTGCACACATATAAGTAGATATACCTTGTATACGTACATATATTTATTTACGTCTCTTCATTTTCCCTACCTCTCATTCACTTCCTCCCCCGTTTTTTCATAGGACGGCGGGTGTTCGTGGAAAAGCCTTCGATTTAGTGTTATTGTTATGATCATAACTAATTTAAGCTGATTGTTTCTAGTGGAATACTTGGGATTTTCGGAGGAACGGCAAGAGAGAGAGAGAGAGAGAGAGGAAGAAGGGGAGAGGCAGAGGGAGGGAAAGAGAATCTCCGTTTTTATTTCTTTGCGTGGGTGAGAGTGAAAAAATTAGTAGTCTCGCTCACCGCTCCTTTATTGACTCACATGTCAGGGGAGACAAATGAGGAGGATGATAATAATAGCAGTGCAAATAATCTAAAGGTGAATAAATATTGGGTATAGGGGTCTAGGACCAGAACAAGATGGTGAAAACAATGGTGGAAACAGTGTGAGAGAAACAGAAAGAAATCGAGAGAAAAGACAGAGAAATACGAGGAGAAAGACAGAGAAATACGAGGAGAAAGACAGAGAAATACGAGGAGAAAGAGAAAGAAAGGCCAAGAGAAAGAGAGAGAAAGACAAGGGGAAAGAGAGTATGACAGGGAGACAGAAAGACAGAGAGAAAGAGAGGCAGAGATACAGACAGAAAGAGAGAAAGCGAGAGAAAAGGGGAAAGACAGGGGGAAAGAGAGCAACCAAGAGAAAGGCAGAGAAAAAGCGAGAGAAAAAGGGAAAGACAGGAAGAAAGAGAGTAAGAAAGAGAAAGACAGAGAGAAAGAGAGAAAAAGAGAGGTAGAGAAACAGACAGAGAGAGCGAGAGAGAATGAGAGAGAATCAAACAAAATCGTAAAGAAAAACATGAGGAAAACAATCAAAAAGCGTACGAAAGATATTAACAAAAGGAGTGAGGAAAAGCGAAAGAGGCAACGATGAAAAAACAAAAGGGAGAGATAAAGACTGCGAGACATAAGGAGAGACAAAAAGACAGATGCAGAGATAGAAAGAGGGAGAGAAATAAAAAAAAAAAGCGAGAAACAAAGTCCTTATTGTATTGCGGACCTCCGTCACACCTACAGCGATTCCGTCTCTCCCCCAGTCTGTCTCTGTCTCAACCTCTCTCTCACTCTCTGCCTCTCTCTCCCTCTCTCTGCATGGTGTATGACATGTGGGTGGATAAGTGAGTGCCTGTCACAAGTATTAACATTATTTGAGGAGGTGTTGACATGCGATATGAAAAATTGAATAAGGAGTCGGAACCTTTCAATGTTAGAGGAGAAGGGCAGTGAGTCTCCCTCTCCCTCTCTCTCTCTCACTTTTTGTGGATTTACAATTACTCTTTATTTGCGCTAGAAGATGTGGAATGTGTGTTGGTGTGAGGGAAGGGGAGGGGAGGGTGAGAAAGAGAGGGAGAGGGAGAGAGGAAGTGAAGGGAGAAGGCGACAGTGTCAAAGTCCCTGATGTCGTAAAAGACAAAATATCCCCTGGGAACTACTAACTCGGTCTCGTTTAGAGCCTGTTAAAGGAATATTGGGAATTTCCCCCCTCCCTCTCCAACCCCACCGTCTTTCTCTCTAACTTTCCCCTAGACCTTCTTCCTATTCCACTTGTGCTTCTGCCTCTTCTTCTCCTACAACGAATTCCTTCTCACTTTCCCCCTTTCGTAAAAAACCATGGCTCTCTTGAAAGAGCTCTTTTTTGCCCAACACAAAGGAATTGGAGGGACATGCAGAGGGAGACACACATACAAGTTCAAACAGCCGGTGCGGATTTCGATTCTGAACACAAGAGAACCAACACACATTACCTTACACTGGACTTTTTTTTTATCGGGGGAAAGTGAATTACAAGGTAGTGTGTCGAGGACCTGAGAGAGCGTTAAATAGTCACGTAGTACATAAGTATCCCTGCTTAGCGATGGATGGAATTCTTCACTTACTACTTCCCCTTCTTTCTCTCTCTCTCTCTCCTGTCCTTTTTTTTTGCTCTTTGCTCCCCTTCATCTTGCCTGGAGTCAAGGTTTCTTATTAAGATCTTTTTTTTCACTCTCTACTTGTCTTTGAACATCTCTCTATCTGTCCTTTCCCTCACCTCAATTAACCTTGACTAACCGAGGTCACACCTACCGGGTATTAGGAGGGCCAAGAAACCTCTTTGCTCTCCCTAAACCCTTCCCCCCACACAATTTTTTGTAAATTACAAGCTTTGAATTTATATCGATAGTTTAATAAATCAAAAAAAAAAGGGTGGGTTAAAGAAAAATCCACGAGGAAAGCAATTATTCTTTCCCTCTCTCAAAGCCCCTCTCCTCGTAAAGTTACTGAACCAGAATAAAGTAAGTGGCACGTTACCTCCAATCGAATCTTTCCCATACTCTATCACTGTCGCTGTCCTTTCGCCCTTTGAACGTTGGTAGGGAGTGAAAAGGAGGAAGAGGGAAGGCTTGAGGAGAAGGGATTCCGAGGGAATCACAAGAACTTTTCCACCTCCAACTTAAACCGGGAGTAAGAGCCAGAAGTTATATCCCCTCGTTAGAAATCCACAGACCAACGTAATTTTCCCCGGGAACTTCCCCCCTCCTCTTCATTCAAGACAAAATAAAAGATAAACTATATTTTTCACCTTTTCTCTCCATCCCAAAGAATAATAACAATAAAAAAAGATTACAAGAATGTGACAGTTTATTGGAGGAAAGTATCATAACCGAAACGAAATAGGGTGGAAAATGTTTCGGGAGAAATCTCTGTTTTGTACTTGATCTGGAACGGGGCTTTTTTTTTTATTTCCCCAAAAACAGGATGATAGATGTAGTCATGGCCTAATATACTACCACCATTGGACAATGAGAAACTTTCTCTATACAAGAAATGCTACAAAGATGGTAGGTTTGTTCGGAGGGGTAAGGGGAGTTTGGCTTATTTGGGAAAGGGTAGAGTGGCAAGGCCATTCCTTTTGTTAGGAGCATATGGTGACAGGAATGAGATGTCTTCATGAGGAAAGAAGTGTATGAAAGAGTCATTGCAGCAATAGAAAGCAAAGAGAGAGAGATGGAGTGAAAGAGACAGAAAGCAGAGAAAGAGATTAAGAGAAAGTTCGAGAGAAGCGCCGGAAAGCGGAGAGGGAAAGAGAGCGAAATTGGAGAAAGATAGTCAAACAAAGTTCGAGAACGCGAAAATAGAGTAACATCCAAATCGAAGAAAGAAACAGGAAGAGAGAAAAGTCTGAGAAAGAAAGAAATTTTGAGAAAACGAAGAGGGACAAAGAGAGAGGAGTCAAAAAAAGAAAGAGAAAGTTTGAGTAAGCGAAGAGAGACAAAGAGAGAGGAGTCAAAAGAAGAAAGAGAAAGTTGGAGAAAGCAAAGAAATAGAGAGTAAGCTTAAGATAGAAAAGACAACCAGAAATATAAAGTTTAAGCAAGCAAAGATAGAGAAAGCTTAAGAAAGCAAAGTCCGAAAGTTCGACAGAAAGCGAAGCGAGACAGCTCGAGAGAAAACAAAGAGAAAGAGAGAGAAAGCAGATAGAAAGCAAAGAGAAAGAGAGAGAAAGCAGTTAGAAAGCAAAGAGGAAAAGAGAGAAATCAGAGAGAAAGCAAAGAAAAAGAGAGAGAAAGCAGATAGAAAGCAAAGAGAAGGAGAGAAATCAGATACAAAGCAAAGAGAACGAGAGAGAAAGCAGATAGAAAGCTGAGGGAAAGAGAGACAGAGAGGGGGAAAAAGCGAAGGGAGAAAGAGAGAAAGTGAAGAGAGAAAAGAGAAAGCGAAGGGAGAAAGAGAGAAAGCGAAGAGAGAAAAGAGAAAGTTTGAGAAAAGAGAGAGAAAAAGCGAGCGAAACGGGAGAGAAAGTTCGATAGAAAAAGAGAGCAAAGAGAAAGTTCGATAGAAGAAGAGAGAGAAAGAGTAGGAAATCGAGGGGAAAGACGTGAAGAAAAACCCAGCAAAGGGAGAGATACTGAATGCGAATATAGAAGTGAATGCGAGCGAAAGTGAGAGAGAGAAGCTGTGAATGAGTGAGAGAGAGAGAAAAGAGTTTATAAAAGAAGTATAAGCGTAGGTGGTTAAGGTAAAGTTTATATAAAAAGACCGTTTGGTCCGGAGGAAGGATTTGAGGAGGAGAAACGGAAGAGAAGCGGGGAACTACACTACTTTCGGGGTTGTATGTGAGCCTCATGGTTGAGTGCAATCTGGGTGTAAAAGCCAACATGTTGAATCCAATTTCCTTTTGTTTCCTCTTTAATGTCCTCACAGTTTAGTGGAGTAATTAAGGGAGACAGTGACAAACCTAGTGAAAGAATTCTTCTAACCGTATCCGTAACAGGCTGTTATCTCTGGCCCAAGCTGGAAGTCTTCCCATGTGTGTGTGTCTGTTTGTCCCCATGTATGCCCAGTAACATATACGTATACTATTAGATCCAGGGAAAGGACATTTTAAGTAGGTATATGGAGAGGAAACGGAGGAAATCATTGCGCTATCAAATATGATCGTGTTTTTTCAAAGCTCGCACACAAAAACTTTTTCCCACGTCCATTCCTCCCCACACAGAAATGACTTTCACTTTTTAATTTATTTCCTCTATCACCTCGTCCCTTTTTCTCTTCCTCCAATTTTTTGGGGACTTCATCTAATTATTTTTTCTACGGAAGAGTTCAAACCTAGTTGACCCGAAATCCAATGGTGAACCTTCCAAACGGTTCTCGTCTTTTTTATATGCACTAAAAATTAACTGTAATTGCAATTAAAAATTACCAATTATTTGCGCCAGAGCAGCACAAAGTAATGGAGCTTCTTGGGCGTTTCGCTTGCGCTTTTCTATTTGTAATTAATTGTATAAAAATTGTCATAACCACAATCTACAGAAGGAATTAATCTACATTTGAATAGTATGGAAAATACATTTAAAGGATATTTCCCGAAGGAATTAATGGGGTTAGAAGATAAATCAATTGAGTAGTAAAAAAAAGTCATGAAAATGGAGCCTGTTTTCCCCGTGATCAAAAATCTGGAACTCGATCAAATGTCCTTTCCCTTTTGTTTCTTCTGAAAAAGAGCAATGGCTATTAAGCACTGAAAACGTTTTTTTGTTGGTGCCAGAGAAAATGGGAGGAGAGCATGAAAATGTAGCTAAACGTTTCCTTCGGAGCAAGAAAATTCGTATACGTATGTACATATGTCGATATATGAAGGTCAAATATATATGTACATTCGGCATGCCAGCATCCATATGCATCTATAGCTTTTAGGAATATGGTCATTGATTATTCCCTCAAAAAGGGAAAGACAAAAACTGAATTCTTTGTATATACATGCAGCGCATGAAATGCATGTGTGCATCCACACGTGTACTTCAAAAGATTCTGATATGAGCAATTTTTCCTTTTTTTTTATTCCCCAATTGCACAGATAAGAGGAGTTTTGAGAAATACTGGCCAGACTTTGGTGCTCACGGTGGATCGAGCCAGTTCAGTGCGGGTGAATATTTCAGGAGGACCTTTGACGTACCGATACCAATTTGAAGAGCTCTACATTCGTTTCGGTCCAGAGGATGTAGTAGGATCGGAGCATCTGATACAAGGCATTGCTTTCCCAGCCGAGGTGAGTGTCTTCCTTCTGTACTTATGCCCATTCTCCCCGACATATGACTCTTCCATCCCCGTCTATACACATTTTTCTTCCTCCCGTCCTACATCCAAATTAGATATACGGACTATAAACACTAACTACCCTTTAAGTACTGACCTCTTATGATCTGTAGTAGTCATCTTATCCTCTCCTATCTACTATTTCTTATCCCTTTCAACCAAAAGAAACCACGGAGTTCTAACCAATAGCTTCTTTCCCTCATTTTTTTTCTTGTAAAGTGAAACATGTTCTCAATGTTGGGGAAACGTCGTAGCTTTTATGTGTGTATGGAAGAAGAATAAGAGACTTAAAAGGACAGAGATAAAATAAAAACAATGGGGAAGAGTCCGGAGTCAAGTGTCGAGGTTCAGAGAAACACAAGTTGTGTGAGGAAAAGAAGGACCGAAATTTTTCCACTACATTAGTTCAAACGGAAATTCCGGTGGGGAGGGAGGAAGGAGAGAGAGGCACAGAGAGCGAGAGAGAAAGAGAGGCAGAGAGAGAAAAAGAGAGAGAGAAAGAGAGGCAGAGAGAGAAAGAGAGGCGGAGAGAGAGAGAAAGAGAGAAAGAGAGGCAGAGAGAAGAAAGACAACACTATTTTACTATTGCCGATACTGTCTACCACCTTTGTAGGAGAACTTCGGCTCTTTGGCAAGAGAGCTCATATTTTGGAAAGGAATTCAATTGAACGGTCGACTAGAGATCATCATATCGTGACTTTAACTCAAATATCTGCACTGTCTCTCTCTGTCTCCCTCTGTCTTGCTCCATCCCTCCCTGATTTCCTCCCCCCTCTGTATTTCCCTCCGTCTCTTTTTCTCCTCCCCTCAATACATCGCTTTGGGACTGTTGTAAATGAAATCCAACTTTATTGTTTTTACAGCTGCAGCTTTATGGGTTCAATGTAGAACTGTACGCCAACCTGTCAGATGCCCAACAGAAGCCCAATGGTGTTGCTGCTGTCTCCATTATGATCCGAGTTGCCGTAAGTTTCCTCACCCACGATATGCATGGCTGTATTTACCAATTTCCCATGTATAAAATCCAGAAGATGGACAGAAATCCTGTACATATGAGGTTATTATTGTTTTTAACTCTTTTACACCCCCAACTCAGTATAAGGGAAGAGGGACCGAAATAGTAATGTTGCAGATTTTCTCCCTCCTCTTTTTACTCCCCATCCCCCTCCTTGTATTTTAATGTTCATTTAAATTTCTATTATAGATATCTGTTCCCACTAGATCCTCACTTCCTTTGTTTTTTATACCCCCTTTTTGATGATGGCGCTTCCGCCTTGTAAATGATTACAAAACTCCCTCGCTCCCTTTTACGTAATAAAAAGTGCAGCATCAAACGTACCCCTGCAAGGATGGTCTTGCACAATCAACTTTTTCCCCGTTTTTCTATGGATTTTATTTTTGAAATATGTATAGAGACTAAATTCATTTGTGGGTACTTGTACATATACATATACGATTGACATAATATAGTAGACACATGTTCCTATTTAGTACACGCCAACATGATTGTACCACATCAAAGTAAATCTTGTAATTCATCTAATGATGACTTGAGGCGGAGTGTTCTAGGTACAGCATTGCTTTTATCTCATTAAAAACCCGGCATTTTTTCTGGGCTCTCTTGAAAGTTATTAAGAACCGCTTTTTTCTGCCCCAAATCTATGTATACGGGAAATTATTTTCTGTTGCCCCGGGCTTGGGTATTGCAGATGTCCTAATAATGTGCCTATTAATGCTGGTAACTCCCACCTTTTAATACGTCATGAGCCACGTTTGTCAAAAACATCAAGATAGTTTATTTTTTGTGGAAAATATTCAAGTTATAAACCTATTTACTGTTATCCTAAACACCGTTTGTCCGTCGCATATTAATGCGATAATAATTGATTACTAAAAATTAGATATACTAAAGGTGATCGAGGTTATTTTGGACAGCAATATTGTAGCTGTACCGACTAGGAAATTAATGCCAGGAACAAGCACACAATGTTATTTGAAAG
>JAQGBT010005169.1:0-14875 GCA_034698585.1 Disparrhopalites patrizii
GAGAAATAGCGACAGAGAGAGAGAAAGAAAGAGGAATAGAGAGAGAGAGAGAGAGAGAGAGAGAAATAGCGACAGAGAGAGAGAGAGAAAGAAAGAGAAATAGCGGCAGAGAGAGAAAGAAAGAGAAATAAAGAGAGAGAAATAACGAGAGAGAGAAAAAGAAAGAGAAATAGAGAGAGAGAAATAACAAGAGAGAAAGAAAGAGAAATAGAGAGAGAGAAAAAAAGTGAGAGAGAAATAGAGAGTGAAAAAGAGAGAAAAAGTGAGAGAGAACTATAGAGAAAAAAAGAGTAAGTGAGAAATAGAGAGAGAAAAAGTGTGAGAGAGAGCAAAAGTGAGTGCAAAAGAAAGAGAGAGAAAAAAAGTGAGAGAGAGCAAAAGTGAAAGCGAAAGAAAGAGAGAAATAGAGGGAGATGAAGAGAGAAAAGGTAAAAAAGACGGAGAAAAGGTGAGAGAGAGAAACAAATAGTGAGAAAGAGATAGATAGAAGAAGAGAGACAGAAAAAGAGAGAAAAGTGAGAGAGAAAAAAATAGAAAATGCGATAGAGAGAAGGAGAGGGAGAAAGAAGAGAGAGAACAAGAGAGGCAGAAATAGAGAGAAAAGCGAGTGAGAGAGAAAATAGAGAGAGAACAAGAGAGAAAAGCGAGAGATAGAAAAAGACAGTGATAATATGAGATAGAAAGAGAGAGAAAAAAGAGAGTGAGATAACAAGTGAGACAGAAATAGAGAGAAAATCAAGAGAGAGAGAAAAAGAGAGTGCAAATATGAGAGAGAAAGAGAGAGAACAAAGAGAGGGAGAGAAAAAGAGCGAAGTAGACAGAGAACGAGAAAGAGAGAGACACGGTGGGAGAGAGAGAAAGAGAAGAGAGAGACAGAGAGAGAGAAAGGGAGAGAGAAAGGGAGAGAGAAAGGGGGAGAGAAAGGGAGAAAGAAAGGGGGAGAGAAAGGAAGAGAGAAAGGGGGAGAGAAAGGGAGAGAGAAAGGGGGAGAGAGAGTGAGAGAAAGATAAGGAGAGAGAGTGACAGAGAGAGAGCAAGAGAGTAAGTGAGAGAGAGAGAAAGAGTAAGAGAAAAAGTAAGAGAGAGAGAGAGAGAGAGGAAGCGTAAAAGAGAGGAAAGTGTCGGATGTAAAAAGAAAGTTCGTATGCTTCTTCTGTGGGGAGAGAAGGGAGAAAGCTGGGGAGAAAGGAGCCCGTGTGGAGCCATGGCTTGGCTCTTCTCCTCCTCGTGTGTGCGTTAAGTTTTTAGGGAGCGTTGGGGAAGGAACTAATCTGCATTCAGCAGTCAACTCGCTAACACATCACATGTCCCATTCCCATTCTCTTCAGTTTCTCCACACACAAACACACGCACCTAGACGCCTCCTATCCCTTTCCCTTTGTTCTTTTGCAATTCCCCACAATATTTTGAAGACCAGACCCCTCGTAGGTGGGAATCACGGTGGCCCCGTAGAAGAAGCTGTATTTGATATAGTTGTGCCCACATCTTCCCTCTCATTACCGCCTGCCTTCCCCAGGCACTGAGTCCAACAGATTTTTATCCTCACCAGTGCTACTTCTGCCTTTCTCCCCACTTCATCTCGCCTCTTGTTCCATTAAAGAGGAACACATCCGTCATTACGTGGTCCATTGTCCAGCCGCAACGGAGGAAGCTCTTCGACGTTTTTTTTCTCTATCTTTCGTGAGGGTCAAGGAGCGGACGTCCTTTTGCCATCAGTGTAATCGAGGAGGAGGAAGGAAAAGGAGCATCGGCTGTAAATAGAGGGAAGATAGATAAGAAGACCAAGACAAGGGAGTTTTATTTTCCGAGAAAGAGGAGATTGCATTGGAGGAGCAAGTGGAAATTGAATCAGGATCAAAGGAATTAAAAAATTGGGATTCAAGTGGCTTAGCATTTATTTCCTCGGTCCACATTGTCCTTTTTGCTACGAGACGAAGGAGCAAGTGACCACACAAAAGTATTAAAGTGATTCTAGCTGCTTCTTTTCTCTCGATTTACTCGGTGCACGCGTTTCCCCTTAAGTTGCTCCGAGTGCTACAAAAAAAACAAACTAGCTACATATTGGTCTTTCCATCCTCTTCCTGCCCCCCAGCATTGGGTGTTGAAAGGGTGAAAATATGGTCTCCAAATCCACGGAAATCGTCGTGATCATCTTCTCCATTCTTTTAGGAATTGCCATCTTTATTCTTATAGTAAGTCCTAACTGTTTTTCTTACTCTTTTTCCCACTCAAAAATTTGTTACTTGTCTCCTGAAAGCCAATTTTTACTGGCAAGGAGAATCCCTGAGGCTGGGAAAGGAGAGATATGCCAAATTAGTTCCCCCTTCCCTCGTGTGATTTGAGCCACAGGTGTACAAATACCCGTCTTTGGCCTTCCCCATGTTATTCTTCCTCTGCCTTCTTCCTGTAAAGTCTTGTTTCTCCCCCTTTCCCTCTTTTTACCACCAAGAGTATTTAGCATGGTAACATTTGAAAATAAAATAATGGATAGAGATGTTAACGTAATGAAATCCTGCATTGGGTTTTTATGTGATTAAGAAAAACGGAAATTACGGTCGAGCAACTAGTCTTTTTTGTGATATGCCATAAGGATCCCGTTTTAAAGTAAACTGTCGTGAGAAATGTACTTATTTCCCTTTGATTTTTTCCTGTATTTATTAACTCTAGACGAGGGCTTACACTAAAAGTTTCCTTTTGTTTCAAAATGTCAGTCAAAAAGTTTCCTTTCACTCCAACCACATTTGGGTTTGTTATGACATTTTTGAGTAGGACTCCGAAAAAACAAAATTTTGATAAAAAACATTTGATAAAAAATGTTTTTGATTAAAAAACATTTGATAAAAAATGTTTTTGATAAAAAATGAAAAGAGTTGGGTTTGAACACACGAAATAAAGCTTTTATTTGAACAAAGTAGACATTTCCAAGTTTTGCGACAACAAGCAAGTGTGTACACTTGACTATATTGTGTGGAGGGAATTGACGCGTACCAAAAGGGACACGCTTGGTGTTCCAATAGCCCCAGGCTCAGTGCTCATTTGTCTCATCTCTGTTGTCACTGCGTGACATAATCACATCCTCCATTAAACACGTGTTGCGGTACCGTTTAAACATTTACGAGACTTTCAAATGAAGAAGAACACCATTTTGGAGGTTTGGAGGTGTTGGATGGGACGGGAGAAATAAGGGAACACGAGGGTTAGAAGGGAAATTAACTTTGTTAAAGAACACGGAGGATTTTGCAGGAAATTTGGAGGTATTTTTAGGAGATCTTGCTCAAACAAGAGCTACAGATAGAGTAATCATTTTTCTGCTTGCTCATGCATTCATCATACATTGAATTCATTGCTTACGATTAAGCCCAAGCCATCGAATCATAATTCTATTTCAGGGAAAACATCTTGAATTTAGTCAGGATTGCCGTTGTGTCCAATGATGGAGCGAATGTAATTCTTATAAAACATCTTCAAAGGGTTGTGTGAAGTAAACTATCAAAGTTTAGTCAGCAAAAATATTTTAATCCAGTCTCGTAGGCCGAAAAATTATTTCTTACAGATCCAACTTGTGTAAATACTTGGGGTACTCCTATAACGCTGTTACATCGATAGAGTTTAATTGCAAACTTGTGTACGCGTATTTGTTTCAAGGTCAAACTCAAACCAATATTTTGATGATAATACAAATTTTTTTTGATGAATTAGTAAATTATATCAATATTTACTTAATTTTGTTAAGACGTTTAAGTTTTTTTTTTTTTGGAAAAGGAATGCAATCCTGATTGCGTATCGCTCAAGTAATGTTGCAGAGAAAAAGTTGATGTTGAAGGAGTAGGTGATATCTGTATGCTGTTGTAAAAAATGTTGTTATATAGTGAAAGAAATGTGGTCTAGGGAAGGAAAAAACCTTCCCCGATGCACATTTGGACTATCGGAAGAAGTGATATCACTTCCATGTCGCGTCTACTAAACCTTTTGTTGTAGCTGCGTTATACCAAGCTCCTGGAGGTTTTTCCTTCGATTTGCAACATGCACAATTACAAGTAGAAACTACAAGAATCTGAAAATATATGCCATCAGATAGACCTTTTAAGCAATAACTGGAGCATCATTGACAGTTTCACTGATGTCAATGACAAGCTCCAGGCTCTGGAAGCTCTAAGAATTAGTGTCATTGATAGACATGCTCCAGTTAAGTGTAGAATAAGGAAGTCTCCAGAATAAACGGCTCACTTCTGAAATAAAAAATGCATTCACAGAAAAAACCGTTTGAAAAAATAATTTTCTTGGAAATAAATATGTCTGGTTAGAATACAAACAATAAAGGAACGGGCAACTTCTGCTGAGTGTAAAAGCTAACTTTAATATTTAACCGTAGGAAATAAACGTATTACGTCGATGAATGTTGGTTCCAAAGAATTTTCAAATAGCTTGCAGATGCAAGCTATTTGGATTCCATCGATTTATATTCACTCGAAGTAAATATAAATCGATGGAAAATATAATTGAAAATCTTTAAAATATATACATTTACTTTCGCTCAGCTTCAGGAGGTTATGGTTACTGAATTTATTCCAATATTTACAAAAACTAAAAATGGTACAGGGACTGGCAAAAATTGTCCCACCAAAAATAATTAAATTATTTCCTGATGTATTCAATGGAGTATTTTTTCTGTTTGATTACAAACACTGTAAGTGGATAAATTCCAATTCTCCAGCCAAAAAGCTCATGTCGTAATTTTTGGGTCAAACTTGGTCAGATAAGAGGTCCTAGTTTTTTGAATCATAATGTATTTATTCCGTTCCACCCTTTCATTTTTGCCATTTCTGCTGGCGTACAGCCGCTGATTGTTGGATTGTCATGAAACATGGCCAGAACATACGAAACAAACAAGCAATGGGAATTATTTCGATTACATTTTTTATTACCTCGATTTTTGTATCCGTTTGCCGGAAAGAGCGTATAAAAAGCAAAAAGCATGTTGTGGCCAATTTCTGGTGAACGGAGAAAATGGGGAAAAAGAAAGATACATCGAGATAATTCCCTTTTGCATCGCAAAATGGGAATTATCTACAGAGTATACATAGCTTTTAAAAATTGAAATTGATTAAAATTTAAATAATTGGTGAGATTTATTGGTCGGCTGCTAGATGCTATCTTCATACGAGTGAATTTGGCGGCCAGCCGCTGGCCACGCTTGGCGGACACATTCCGGCACGAGTTTTTTGGCTGAGGAAATTGAAATTTCTCTACTTTAGATTATTACCTTATTGAAATAATAAATTAATTGTACCTATGTTATATTAAATTAATTTTTCCGTCCGTTTCTGTTTTGCTTCCGCAGCTTTTCTACTGCACACGGCACCAAAAGCGTATTCAGGATGAGTCCCTCCGACACAGTCATGACGGTAAGCCAAATATACAATCAAGAGCAAATGCTAACGTGTAAGAACTTTTTCAATCATTACCTTTGGTCCTAATTTCAAAATGAACTTGACCGTCCTTAAATTGAGCAGTAATACAAACTGCAACGGTAACAGATATTATCTGTTATAAACAAGTTTTTTTTTTTTACAAATTTCCTTCTTCTCCTTCGTTGACTAATCCGTAACAGACATGTCTTGTGCAGCCTAGAAAGTAAGACGACAGGATGCACTAACGTGGGAAATGTTCTTACACGCTACCCTGACAAAATATTTCTCCAGAATGCATTCTGAAATTTACGGAGTAGTAACAAAGAAAGCCATTAGTAATCCTTACAATTATCGCTTCCATGCATACTTCATTTACAAAATTTTTAGACCACTCCCCTCATCGATCCAGTCAGATGTACTTCGGAGCTGTGGGATGGTTCCAGCGCTACCGTCGTCAACTCAAGTAAGGGGCCAAAAAAATCTACAAAATCAATCATGATTTTATCAACTCATACTTCACTTTTCCATGCATTCCAATGCTTTAAAAAAGCCCCCTTTATTAGGCACTGTCCCTTAAGTAGGTAGATATTTCCATTTAAAAAAAAAAAAGAAGAATGGCATGTTTTCCTTCCATGAAATGGCTACGCTTACAATTTTTTCTTGCAAGCACCGTGAAATGCTTATCTTTTAATATATATCATATGTAATATCCTTGTATCCCCTCCTGCCATTATGAGGGATATTATTTTCCTTTTCTGTACGTAAAAAAGAGAGGAGGAACTTGAAGGAGCTACATGATTGTATTGAGTTTCCTTTCCCCCACAACTGCATCAATCATCCTCTAAAAAAGGATGTAATTAGTGTGCATGCAACAGCCCTTTTTCCGCCACATAATACAGGGTGCCAAGAAATGTATGGTGACAATAGAGCTTTTGTGTGGTCAAGAAAAAATGTGAAATGCTCATTGTGCAACTAGTCTTTTTTGTCGCTTGTAACGTGTCCTAACGATCCCGTTTCGTTTTAAAATGCCGTGAGAAACACACTAATTTCTCTCATATTTTTTAAGACTTTTTTCGCGCCAAGTTCAAAGAATGAAACTTGACTAAATTAATGTTTTATTATATCAAAAACAATTGCAAGCCATAGACATGTTTAAACTAACATTACGTAATTACTGTTTTAAAACTTTAAAGTCTTAAAAATGACGAGAATCTAATTTTGGGAGCTTTGCATATGATAGTTTAAAAAAAATTTTGCCTATAAATTTGCCATACTGTGTAAAAGTATTTTATGACTTCTGATGCTTTTGGACTCAATTGTCGGAATTCCAAATTTAATGATTTTATCGCAATAAAAACCATTCAGAAAAGTTCTTTTGCAACTCCCCATTTAATTTGGCGCTAGAAATACGTTCCATACATTTATTTTGTCCCCCCAAGAGCAAGAAGCAACCATCCAATTATTAAAAAAATATGCATTGTAGAACTTTGTGCAAAGAAATCGCTGTAAATTCACTCTACATCATAAATCTGCCATAAATTCCTATTCTATCTAAAGGAGAGCATTTGTCCTACATCCGCAATAAACTTCTGCATGGAATACTTGTGCTACTCTGTAGCATGGCCGCTTTATAATGGCAAGGGCCGATACAATGCTTCTTGGCTCCCTTTACATGTATACACTCATGAATCTTATTATTACCCCTCGACTGTAATTTTTTCTGCTTAATTAAACGAGTAATTCTTTTAACGTCCTTTCAGTCTTCTGGATGGACCCACAATAACCTTACATTTTGCATCCCAAGTCATTCCCCTTCGCTTTTTTTCTCCGTCCTTTTTTTTTTACTTCAAATTTCCCCCTATTCGCGCCCTTCCGACATTTTTTAAACATTTCTGCCCCACAAATTATTGCAATATTTACTAGCCCATTAATCAAACAAGCTTCAGACCTGCACAATTATTGTTTTATCTGTGCTTGGCATGGCTTTGACTTTGGTTGTTACAGCCCACATATATTTTATGGAGGGAAAGTTGGGTGGAAAGAAGGGGCTGAACTTGTTGGTGGCTAATAATGATGATATTTTATGAATGGAATTTTCCAGCAAAGATGACTCCGCCAACTCCATGAACCACATCTAAGGGATTAAATGCTTGTCCATCGTCTACGTAAGCATAGAACGAAAAATTAAAATACAAGCTTTGACAAGTGCTACATTATTATTCTTTTACCACGTCAACAATCATCATTAAACAAGACAAGCCAACCCACAGAGGGGAGGAGAATGGGAGAAAAAAAAATTACTTTCTTCCCCAAAGAATCTCGAGAACAAAAACAAAAGACCAGATATTAATAGTGGCGGATCAAATCTACCAAAAACAAAAATAGATATTTATATTAGTGTTTGCTACATTACATACATGAAGTATATCCCAGAAGGGAAAAGTCTACGTCAAGTCTAGGTCCTTTTTTTGTACTGGGTGGATGTGTTTAGCATATATCTGGGACGGGGAAAGAACTGGAGAAAGGAACAAGTGAAGGAAAATGAGGGGCACGGGTTTGTGGGGCAAAAGGAAGAAGTGAGTGAAGAAGAAGAATATCTTGTCATCTTGTAAGACCTACCATTAATAATTTCCTTTTATTATTATTATTCCCACTGACTTCCATCATCTTTTGAGAAGAGAGAGAGAGAGAGAGAGAGAGAGAGAGAGAGAGAGAGAAAGACGGAGGGAGCGTGAACAAATCCGATGACCTCTCCCGCTTTATGTGTAAAAAAAGGAGTAAAAATTCTCTCCATACGCTCCAAGAAGCCATTAATTTTCTTAAGGGTCGTGCTGAAGAAGAGATTTGTCTACTGAGAGCTTTCTCCACACTTTTCCCTCCTTCCCTCCCTCCTAAGCTCAACGACCACCATATTTCCTTACCAACCCCATGATCTTTGATTGTCTCAGTTGAGTTGCTCAGCCGGAGAAGAATCCTTTATTCTCATTTCTTTTTCTTCCCAACATTTTTTCATCTTCCCTCATCCATCCTCCCATTCTCCCTCATCACCATCCTTTTATGGAGGATATGGAAGAGGTGCATGAGAGGGGGATCACTTTTGTAATATTTTTTTTTTTTATACTGTCAAACAAGAAAAACTTCCCTTCCTCAACAATCTCTTGACATAAAGGGCCCGTTGGGAGTTGGTGTAATTGAGGGAAATGGTATTGTTTATTTTTCACGCCATCATTACCCCCTCCTGTCCTCGTATAAATCACGGCTAATCCTTCAAAACAATATGACTTTCCCCATGAATTTTGTTTTCTTCACTTTCTCTCTATTTTCTTCTTTCGCCTTTCCTTACTCTCCGCGCCCTTTCTCATTCCCTTTCCTCTGATTCGTTTTGTTCTCCCTCTGGATGTCTCTCTCTCTCATACGTTTCACTTTTTCCCTTTCCATTTTTGAAACTCTTTTTTTTATCTATCCTTGTTTATTTAATATTGTCTCCTTCAGTCCTTTCTTTCTCTGGTCCCGCCGGTTTTTACTTCTCATTTGATCTCCTTGCCTCCATTTCTATCTGATTCCCGATCTTTCTCCGTACCCATGTCTCATCCTATCTTAAGCTCTACCTCACACTTTCTCTCTCTCTCTCTCTTTCTCTCTCACTCTCACTCTCTCTTCTCTGTTATTAAAGGTGAAGGGTGTAGATGGAAGATTGGAGAAGATCTAATGCCCATTCTAAGAAAGACCATCATCTGTCTTCCTCCCTCCTTGTTTTTTTTTGTCCCCCACTTTAATTTCTTTAATTTGAATTCGATACCCGCTGTCTCCCGACAAAAAAAAAAGCTCCTCTCTCCGGATCTCCCACCTTCCGTGGAATCCCTCCGAGGAGAGGACGATGTGGGAGGAAATGGGGAAGAATGACAGAAGTTGACATGATAGGACGGAGGAGACCTGCGAAGTGAGAAACCTTAATGTGATTTGACATGAATTGCAGGAAGGAGAGTTGAAGATGAGGAGGAGGAGGAGGACAGGAACATCTCGCAGTATTATGAAGAGGAGACAGAGGGACTCCCTCCTCAGTGAATCAAGTCTTTGGAGGGAAATCGGGGAGATGAAAGGACTAATAGGAAGACAAGAACTACTGCTGACAATCCTACTACCATCTACTCCTACTAATACGTGCTGTTGCGAGGAGATGAGGATGAGGAGGATGAGGAGGAGACTGGGAGGAGGATGAGGCGGAGGAGAAGAAGATGATGAAGACCAAGTCGTGAAAGAAGGGAAGACGGAATTGATTAGAAAGCGGATATGACATGACGTTGGTGGGAGTTTGAACATCGTTGAACCCATCACACACACACACACACAATTCGTCCAGAAAACAATAGACACATCTACAAGACACGGGAGTCTCTTTTGTTTAATAGAACATTACATTATATATTATTTGGATAAAAAAAAAGTACGAAAAGTACTTTGTCTCACTTCTCAAGAGGATGATAATCAAGTCTGTCCTTATGTGTCTGCCCACGAAATATATGTATGTATACTATATATTAGAGAAGTTGAGTAGGCGACATTATTGTTTTCCTTCGCCCCACCCCTTTAACAGAACAAGTCCCAAAGAAGAGAAACTTTCTACTCATGTAACTCTCTGACTCCTCCTTGCTAAAGGGGTAGGACAAAGGAGGGCTAAAGAGATGTCGCGAAAGAGTGGGATGCACTTTAGGGATAAAAAAAAGGGGGGAAAACACATTCCGGCCCAATTCGTTACATATGTATACATAATTCTGATTCTATCAAAAAGAAAACAAAAAAACTATAGGTACATGAGTATTATTTTTCATCATTATGACAAAAAAAAACAAAAAATTTCCCTCTCATACACGCTCGATAAATACGGCCTTCAGCAGAACCCTCTGGTCCCATCTGGATTTTTTTTTGTACTTTTTTCTGTTTTTGGAAGGGGTGGTAAAGAGGGATGCTCTGCTCCCTTTTCTTTTCACGGTAGCGGAGCGTGTAGGGGAGTGGGGTGAAAGCACAGTTTTTCTATAATAAACTTTTTACATAATATTTATTACGAAGTAAAAGAGAAAAAAAGAAACTTTACAAAATGACAAAAGGATTGAAGAGAAAACAGTAAAAGCCAAGCCATATTGTATATGTAATTACACAAAAAAAAAACATTACACAAACTATTTTTTTCTATGAGAACTCACCACAAACAAAAAACAAGAATATTCCCAACTTATTCCAAAGGAGCACATCCTGTACAACTTCAAAACAAAGTGAAACTACGGGATAATATTTTGATTAACTTCTTCATCATTATCACACTTATCATGAAACCACATTCATTACACAGATAGACAGACAACGTGGGTCGAGACAAGATATTTCTGTTTTAATTAGTCCAATAAGGGCACATCTTTCCCCCTCCCATGATGATGATGACTCCTTTCATTGGGATTCATACACGCACCATTTGCCCTACTTCCGTCGCCTACATGTCCCTGGTACCGTCATGTCTATACGTATACCTATATATATATGCTTCGACTTATTATACTCATATTACTACTTATATCACGCACGTTGAAGGAAATAAGGGAAGGAAAGGGAAAAAAAGTTTTTCTTTACTTTCAAAACTCCTGTGCACGTCCTTTTTTGGAATTTCCTTATGCTTGTACAAGAGTGAAAGTTCTGGAGGTGATTTTGGGGGCGCTGAGCGTCACAGAGCATAGCGTTTCTGCCATAAGATAACATACGGCTTTACTTCGGCTCCCTGATGCTCAGCATACCCAGATTGACCCTGATCTGGGACTTTTATCAATTAGATCATCATGAGTGGGACGGAGAGGGGAGACAGAAAGAATATTTACAGGCTTTATCTTCATGTTTGTCAATGGAGAAAATGGGAAATGTAAACACCACAGAGATTAAAGGGGGGAGAATTGGACTAAAGCCAGGAAGGCTTTAAACTTAATTCGTACAAGCAGACAACATGTTAAAGTGCCGAATGAGGATGAAAAGCTATATTTGAAGAGGGAACGAGAGAGACAGTCGAGAGAGAATGAGAGAGAGATTGTCAAGAGGGAATTTCGAAAATAATATTGTGGGGAAAGGTGTGAACGTTACAGCGAGAGAGAGAATAACTACGAGAGAGATGGAGAGAGTGCGGATACAGAGAGATACGGGAACGGTGTAGGATCATATAGAGATGAATTAGGTTTTTTTCCCTCCTACGTCCCTTTGAATTTCAGCCCAATTCTCGTTGGAGTGCGACGACTAAGTGGAAAAAGTGAAAGCAGCAAAACAACCCGAAGAACGGTGGAGAATGAAGCGCGGGAGATGGGCAGAAGTGAGGAAATGCGAGAGGGGGAGGGAGGAGGCACGAAGGGATAGAAGAGAAAGAGAGAAAGCGAGAGAAATAGAGAAAGAGAGAGAAAGAGAGAAAGCGAGAGAAAGAGAGAAAGAGAGAGAAAGAGAGAGAAAGAGAGAGAAAGAGAGAGAAAGAGAGAGAAAGAGAGAGAAATAGAGAGAAAGAGAGAGAAAGAGAGATAGATAAAGGGCGGCGGAGGAGGAAGGGACAGACCAACATATAATAGATAGAATGTTTAGATCGAATAGAGCGTGGAGATAATAAAATAATCCCAAAGAGGAGCAGAGAGAGATAGAGAGAGAGCTGGATCATGTGTGTACAAGCATGAAAATGAAGAAAGCAGCAAGAGGGACAGAGTGAGTGAGCAGGAAATTTCGGAGAAAGCCAGAAGCAGACGGTTTGCATTGTTTAGTGAAAAACACGTAGATTCTTCCCTTCAAAGAATGTACGCAATTCATGCCCAAAATACGACTTTGTATTGAGACTATGAAACGTTTGCAACAGGAGGGAAGCAAGCAGTGTTCACATGAAATTTGAGATTGCCTAATCAGAAAGAGAGCGTCTAAACTTTCATAGCATTTCAAGTCGTCAAAGGATTCCAGGAACGAGAAATGAGAGACTGCAGGGAGAACGAGAGAGAGAAAGACAGAGAGAGATAGAGAGAGAATGATTTTTGAAAGGGCCGCATAAAATCCAGTGTTTTAGAATTATATTGACCATATATTCGCTCAATCGACCTCGAAGTAGCTCGTTTGTCAGGGATCCGAAAATTCCTTCCATAATAGAGTGGGTCGGGTCCATCAACCTAAGCTCTAAATTCGAAAAGGAATTTTTTTGAACATTTTCGAATTTTGAGTTTGCCTTGAAAATGCATGGGGTTAAATATTTTTAAATTTTAAATTTTAAATTTCACCCAAATCCGTTGATAAACGGCAGAATTATGGGAGGTATCCTGTCCCATACAAGATCAAATTTTGACACCCCGAAGGGGTCAGGGGGGTCATTTTGAGACCTAACTTTTTGCATTGTTGATGTGCGGGGATCCGACCCACACTATTATGGAAGGAATTTTCGGATCCCTGACGTTATGAGTAGCTTGGAGGTGGATTGGGCGAGTACTTGGTCTATAAAAGTTAATTACGTAGTTGAGGGACTCAGACGAGACTTTATCAAGTATGAAAATGATTGCAAATATCGTTTAATGGATGATCAAAGGGAAAGGGGCGTGACGGGCCGTTTTACACCAGTTTTACCTGGTTCTCGCCATTTCACCCGAAGAACATGTGCGCACGTAAGGGAAAGTTGTCTAGAAATTGATTTTACCTCACAATTCATTTTTTTCAGTTTTTTCTCTCCCTCTCTCTCTCTTTCTCTCTCTCTCTCTCTCTTGGTGCTCTCATACTATATCTCCCTCGCTCTCCCATCGTCTCTCTTATTGATAGTTCACGCTTCCTCCCATGATCTCTCCCCATGTCTCTCTCTTTTGAACCGCTCCAATTTCCTCTCGCCTGTCGGTCTCTCATTCCTCATTAGTCTCTTTGTCTCTCTGTCTATCTTGATTCCCGCGTTATTGAGCTTGAGTCTATAAAACATTGTTACGTGGTTTTCCTATACCCTGCCGTCATTTACGGGGGGAAAAAAAAGTAGTTCCACATTAGTTGTCGGACATTGCCCGGAGCCAGTATTTTTCTCTGTGGATGTGAGTGAAGTGAAGGAAAATCATCTGCTCCTATTTCCTTCCGTAACAATTTCCCCTTTTATTATTATTATTATTAACATCACCCTCAGCTATATTATACATCATCTCCCAGGAAAGATAAAAAAAAACAACTTTTGAAGTTGTGAGCTCCAAGGTATCATCATGATCCCCGTCATTCCCGTAAAAGTGATCATTCTCCACTCAGCTGGAACAAATGTGTAGGGAAAAGAAAGCCTCGGCAGAAAGCGGGTAGTACTTTATATTTTCACCACTCTTTCTGTTTTCACCACTCCTTTCGATTTTGTTTTTGCATCTTCCAAATGAGACCAAAAGCAAATATCAGAAGTATACACACTTCTGATATTTCCTAAACTTTTAGGATGACCAAAGACGAAAAAATGGGGGAGATCCCCCCTTTTACCCTCCGTGTTCATACATAAGCTACTCTCATTCTGGGTGCGTACAACTACAAAAATACTTCCTTTGTCTTTTTTTTCTGAATTCTTACATATGTACGTAGAAAAGTGGGTCTTGGCACACAATGAGCAATTGCCCTTTCTCTTCCTCTCCATATAGCATGTGTAGTAATGGGCGGATTGGAAAGCCCACCATCTCCTTTTTCTCACTCACTCACTCTCACATAAATCCTCCCAAGTCGTGTCCCAAATCTTCACTCAGAACCTCCACTTCCCTCCCCTCCCCTTTCACATTCAATTCCACTCTGTACTCACTCTCTCTGTCTCCCTTTCTCTCTCCTCTCATTTCTCTCTCCGTGTCTCTCCTTACTTTTCCTCACCTTTTTTTCTAATTCTCTCCCACGTCCTTCCACTTTTTTATTCCGCTCTCAAGCTAATGCCTTGACTCTGAACTCTCTCTCTCTTTCGGCACTCAATCTTAACTTTTTCCCCTTTCTTCATAGTTTCCGTCCCTCGTTTTTACCTCTATCACTCTCTGTACTTTTCCCTCTGTTTTTTTTTCGTGTCCCTCTCTCTACTTTGGCGTCTGTTTTTCATGTCCCTCTCCGTACTTTAGCCTCTGGTTTTTCGTGTCCCTCCCTGTCTTATTTCATTCTTCTCATTTGTTCCCTGTCTTTCTCCCTGCCCTTCTCTCTCTTGCTTACCTTTTTCGTCGAACTTTCTCTCTATTTTTATCTAATTTTGTCTCTCTATTTTTCTCTGATTTTGTCTTTCTATTTTTCTCTAATTTTGTCTCTCTATTTTTCTCTAATTTTGTCTCTCTATTTTTCTCTAATTTCGTCTCTCTATTTTTCTCTAATTTCGTCTCTCTATTTTTCTCTAATTTGTTCTCTCTATTTTTCTCTCTATTTTTCTCTCTATTTTTCTCTAATTTTTTCTCTCTATTTTTCTCTAATTTTTTCTCTCTATTTTTCTCTAATTTTTT
>JAQGBT010005170.1:0-14875 GCA_034698585.1 Disparrhopalites patrizii
TTTTCTCTCTTTCTCACTCTCTCTCTCTCTTTCTTTTTCTCTCTTTCTCTCTCTCTTTCTTTTTCTCTCGCTGTCTCTCTCTCTCTTTCTATATTTTTCTCTCTCTTTATCTCTTTTTATCTCTCTTTCGCTTTCTATATTTTTCTCTCTTTTTTCTCTCTCTTTCTCCTTCTATATTTTTCTCTGCCTTTCTTTCTATATTTTTCTCTCTTTCTCTCCACTCCATCCTCTCTTTCTCTCTCTTTCTCTTCACTCCATATCTTTTCTATCCTCGCTTCGTCTCTTTCCTTCCTCCCTTTCTTCACTCTATCTCTCCCATCCCGTTTGTCCTGTCTTAATATTGCACTCTTGTACAATTTAAGCGCCATTCACTTTGTTTCGCGTACATATTTAGGATACTAAGAACTAATAGGTTCCTTGTCTGGCGCTATGTACAAATACAACATTAAATGCTATATATTTTAGGTATTTTTGTTTTTATTTCGGTGTTGCAACTCTCTCTGTCTCTATCTGTTCATTTCTCTCTCTCTCTCTTTCTCTTTTCCAGTTTGGTGTTGCTCTAAGTTTCTCCATTTTTATTCCTGTCTACTTAACTCATTCCTTTTCTGTTTTCTTCTTTTTTCTCTTTGCATCTCTCTCCTTCTCTGTTTCTCTCTTACTTGACTTCCTCTCCGTTGCTTTATTTTTATCTCTTTGTCTGCGTTCATGGCACTCTTGCTTCTCTTTTCTCTTTATAATCTTTCAAAGTGACTATTTTCTCTTTATTTCTCCCTCAACTTGACTATTTTCTTTGTTTCTCCTTCTCTATTCCAGTTTTCTCTTTCGTTTTTTTAATTGAATCTTAATTTAATCTCCGTCTCTTTTTTTTGTTTATCCCGCTTCCTATCCTCTTTCTCTTCACTTTTTTCAATCAAGTCAATTTTCTAATTCCTTTTTTCATCTCTTTTTCCCATTTTTCCTTCTCAAAGTCTTTTATTTTTGACTGTACTACGTATTTGTAACATCGAGCTTCCCTTGATTTCCATGTGTCTTCCATTCAGATTGCCATTTTCTCCCTCCAAATTAATTACAATTGCCCTACCACCCATCTATTTCCCTCCTACAACACCCACCCTTTGGGTGCTCGTTGACAATTTCCTTAAATAATAACCACACAAGACTAACAATTGGAGATGATGTAAAAAATAAATAAACAAAACCATGTCTACTCCCTCTTAACGCCACTCTCGTCGTTGTCAGTCACAATTAGTCACAGAAATGTACTCGTGTGTGAACGACAGATAGAGAGAGAGAGAGAGAGACAGAGAGAGAGAAGAAAAATAAGAAGAATTAAATATACTAAAATAACTTACCTCCACAGCCCTGTACAATTGTGTGTGATTAAGCAAATAATGAGGTAACATTTTAGGTAACAATAATAATCTGGTGTCGTACCATGCGGTAAACCAGGAGGTAACAAGGTGAGGAGGAAATATAGGATTTTAAATGGTAATAATAGAGAGAGACAGACAGAGAAAAAGAGAGAGAGAGACAGAGACAGAGAGAGAGAGAGAGAGAGAGAGACAGAGAGAGAGAGAGAGAGAGAGAGAGAAATGTATGCAAAACAAAATTAGGGCCCATATAGTTTTTTTTAATTGTTCCATTCACAGGTAAGTGTCCCATGCATTCCCGTTATATTGTACTCCCCCAGTAGAAATAATTTCTGTCTCCTACCATTTAAAAGTGTACAAATGTTTTTTTTTCCTTGTAGAAACGCATCACCTCAGAAGAAAAACGTCTTCTCCTCCTTAATAATGCTTTCTCATCAGCATCTTCGTCGGCATTATTTTCCCATTATTTGTTCTTCCATTTTTTTTCATTTTTTTTCTTGCTACCTTCCCTCGATAAATACTTACATAATTACAAATTGCTCCTTTGCCACGGGACTCCCGTTGGAGGAGGAGGCGGCGGGTGAGGAGGATGATTGTTGTTGTGCATGTGCTGGCACAATAAATTAGAGCTTTGCATGTAAGCTCCTGTAGGAGAGAAGGTAGAAAAAAATGGGCTTTTCTTGTAATTACCGAACCGTATATACCTCCATTTGTTTCGCCTTATAAGCTCACAATGACCCAGTGGAGATTCACCCACATTTTTTTTTACAAGGTTCACGCTCATCCTTCTGCCAATTCGGGTGCACGAAATTATTTTTTTTTGAGGCGAAGGAGTCTGGGTGAGACAAGGGGGAATATATTGGGACAAATAGAGAAAGAACAATGACAGAAATACACTGTTCACATAGATTGTCGGGAAGAAAGAGAGTGGTTACAAGAGGAAATAGGAGAAAGAGAAGGAGAGACAAACAGAAGGAGAGATAGAAACATAGAAAGAACAAGAAGAACAGAGACAAAATGAAGAAAGAGAAACAGAGTACGAAGCGGGAGAGAACGAGCAAAAAAGAGGAGGAAAAAAGAGAAAAGACCGAAAAACGAAGAAAGAAAAAAGGAGAGAAAGAAAGAAAGGAAAAAAGGAGAGAAATGAAGAAAGGAAAAAAGGAGAGAAATAAAGAAAGGAAAAAAGGAGAGAAATAAAGAAAGGAAAAAAAGAGAGAAATCAAGAAAGGAAAATAGGAGAGAAATAAAGAAAGGAAAAAAGGAGAGAAATAAAGACAGGAAAAACGGAGGGAAATCAAAAACGAAGAAAGAAAATCAGAGAAGAAAAGAATATGAAATGTATACAACAGTAATATATTACAAACTATGTATGAATTGACACTAAAATATTTAATTTGGAAATAGAAGATGGCGTTGAATTAGTACAAATAAAAATTATCAGTTTACAATTAATGACAAAAATAACGGAAGAAAGATAAAAAGGAATTGGAGAAAGAGGAAGAATTATAGGGAGAAAAATGAAGCAAGAGAAATACTAAAAAGTGCGGGAAAGAGAAATAAAAAAGACATAGTGTGACAATGACCTGAGAAACATTTTTTTATTGCCTCCTTAAAAAACAAAATGAGACCCAAATACGTGCTTTCACGTGGCGTGGAGTAATTACAAAAATAGACACAAACGATCCCAGTACGTCCAAGTACCTATAGATTTTTGGCGAATTTTTCCCCCGTTAAAGAACTGTATTGACTCCGACAAATCACCATTATTCCAACCCCGCGGGGGTTCAAATTAATAAATAGTAATTATTATCATCATCTCATCATCCCTTTATTCTCCTTTTTGATTCCCAACAATGTTTCCAAATTAATCTCCTCCAAGTGAATTGTGAAGGTTGGAGGTATAAAAAAAATGCTGTCCAAGGGAAATACCTCGGCGAAAAGCAATGTCATTAAGGACATGCTCATAACATCTTATTTTTGTCATTCTCATTGACATATGTGTTAGATTCAAAAAATATAATTTGTTCAAGCACATGTATATATGTTCGTATATGCACAGGTTTATGCTATAATTGAGCATAGTACTGGGCTAATTGTCAGATTTATTTTTAGCTCCAAATTGCTTCCGCCATTATAAATCCTGGGCTTCACCCTGAATTCCGTCTTGGTACCAAATACAATTTTTCAGCGCAATCAATTAAAAAAAAAGCAGGAAAAAAATGGTCCATAAATAGATCAAAATGCCAATTAAAATTAACGCAAAATTAAATGCCATTGAATACAAAAAAATCATTTTATTTTAAATACAAAAAAAAATCATTTGATTTTAAATACAAAAAAAAATCATTTGATTTTAAATACAAAAAAAAATCATTTGATTTTAAATACAAAAAAAAATCATTTTCTTTTAAATACAAAAAAAAATCATTTTCTTTTAAATACAAAACAAATTCATTAGCCTTTAAATACAAAAAAAAACAATTGCTTTTAAATGCAAAAAAACAAATGCGTATACCTAAATAAATGAAAAAAATCGTAACTTCTCCTGCGATTACGAAGAAACCTTATTTTTTTCAAAATTTCCGCCATTCCTTTTTATTTTTAACCACAAAGCCGCAATGGTTTCTTATGGTTATTTGCTTATACACCATTGTTCCATGTCCGAAAAAAATCAGGTGACAATAACGACTTCATCATTGCCATAGTAAGATTATTTTACTTCAAAGGACCCAAAATTGCTACATCTCTGAAAAAAATGTAATTCCTCCCAGTAATTTTTTCCCCAACAATTAACACCAACACAGTCCTATTAACCTCCTCTTAAAAGCTAGAATGACAACAATTAACTTTTTGTATGTTACACATACCTGTGTATGTTTTTTCAGTCGAATCATTTTCTTATTCAGTCTTATCATATTTTTTACACTTAATAAATTCTCACGTGGTTCCATCCCAATAAGCATCACACGCACACGAAACGGATTTGATATGTTCTCGCACACAAAAGTGCATTTGCAAACATTATAGCAATATATCAAGAGGGCACAGGAATTACTCATTCTTTTCACACTATCAACACCAACAGATTTTTACCATCTCATGCCTAGAGGGAAACTCTCCTGTGAAACACGCACCAATTTTCCTCTCTTTTCCTCTCCCAATTAATTAACTATACGGGCTTTCGACAAAACAAATAAATATAAAACTTCCCATTTTTTTCAAGAATTGACAGGTAAAAAGAACATTGCTCAATTTCAAGAGAATAATTATCATTCAGCAATTATGAGGAGGCTTAATGTGCATTACATATCTGCGTACTTACGTGCTGGGCACTCTTTGCACCAAGGTATTTATTGCCACATAGGACACACACAAGGACGCACAGTACATATTATGTACATATGTATATGTATGTATTGCATATATAAATTACAGATTCATTTTGGATTTCTTTTTTTTTTTTTGCACAGGGAATTTTTGCACGTGCAATACCACACAGACTGTGGCAGGAACATAAATGCCAATTGACCTGGACACGCACCATTAATATATGCATCCAGGGCTATATTCTTTTTTATTATATTCAATATATGTACATAGGTATGTATATTATACATATATTTTATGTATATATGCATACATATAACGATATACATAGATATGCCTGTGTATGTGTATAATATACCTGGGAATTTCAGTTCACACGTGAATTTAGGAAGGCAGAGAATGTTTAAATGAATTAATTAAATAAAATTATGGCTTGTTCCCCACCAAAGTTGACTTTATAACTTGTAAAAAGGAATTAAAATCCCGGAAATTATGTTAATGGGAAAGTTACAAGGGAATTCCGAGGGATTCTCCCACGATTTTTTGTTGACCTGAATTCTACCTCTTCATGTTCGTATTGCTACTGGCTGCATTTTGCTAGTGACTCTGGCTCCATGTTAATTGCTGGATTCCAAAGAGAAATCATTTATTTATATTCCCGGAAGTTCCCCGAATGGCATGGGACAATTGTCAAAAAAAAAGGGGATTCTCTTGAACCCTTTGATTCATCGTGGGAAATGCTCGTCTCCAGGAGATTTTCAAGGGAAAAATGGAGGGAGGGCGTGGGAAATAAAGGGTTACTTGGAAATTATATGTAATTTTAAAGGGAAGGTAAAGGTGGAGAATAGTTATGCAGTGGCGGAAGCGCTTATACTAATACATTTAATAAACAGTAAAAATCAAAATTTCTTTAGTTTAGCAAGATTTTACTTGGGAAAATGCAGTTTGCTAATTTTTGAATGTATTTAAATAGGAATAATAATAGAAAAATAAAGGAAACATCAGGCGGAAATTGGAAAATAAAGTATAAACAACTAAGCTGAAATTGCAGCATAAAGAAAAGCAAAAACCGTTTAAGATGGGAAAATAAAGGAAAAACAAGCTAAAATGTAAAAAAAAAAGCTAAAATAGGAAAATAATGAAAAAGTCAATCTAAAATGGAAAAATAAAGGAAAAAATCATTGTAAAATTAACAACGGAAGAAAAACGGAGCTAAATTGAAAAATGAAGGAAAAACTAGCCAAAATCGAAAAATAAAGAAAACCCCCAAGAAAAAGTCTAAAATCGAAAAATAAAGAAATACCCCAAGAAAAAGTCTAAAATCGAAAAATAGAGAAAAATTGATCTCAATGTAAAAATGAAGAAGAACAATCTAAAATTGAAAAATAAAGGGGGAAAATCAATATAAAATTAACAACTGAAGAAAAACGGAGTTAAAGTTTTAAAATGAACGAAAAACTAGCTAAAATTGATAAATAAATAGAAAACTCCATACAAAAATTGGAAAGTAAAGAAAAAACCAAAACTAAAACTAAAACTTTGAAATAAATCAAAACTAAACTAAAATTGAAAAATAAAGAAAAACAAACTAAAATTGAAAAATAAGGAAAAAACAAACTAAAATTGAAAAATAAGGAAAAAACAAGCTAAAATTGAAAAACTTTGGAGAACAGAAGTTAAAAATTCTAAAGATATGAGTACAAATCGTATAATGGCACAATTGGAAACACAAAAATTCCTGTAAAATCGTGCCATAAAAAAATGACGACCTTTACAAAAGCCCATTACGTAATCCAGTAATAGCATTCCGCCAGCCCTAATTAGATCGTGTGCAAATTCATTCATAGGGGTTAACTCCAAGGCTGGTTAAGTGAATGGGCATAACGCACAATACGTACATATGCATAACTAAACTAATGCCTCCTCATGGCATTACCCAAGGCTCTATCCCCATGTAAATGACACAGCTTTTGACAACGTGCTTAAGAATAACACTTGAGCATGATTAAAATATTTTTTTTCGTTTCCTTTTTGGAAGTTTCCTATATTATGGCTCTTTACGGTTTATTACAAGTGTTGGATGGACCATTGTTGAAGTGCAGGGCACTTGTTCTGTGCTAATGAATCCTTTAATAGCTCCACCACGGCCAATCCCTCATGTTTTGCCTTGTAAACGTGTTTAAGTTGTAATATCCTCTTTTAACACAAGAAACACTGGCAAAAACCATAGTTTAACATAGTAATAATATGCTATGTATATGTACAGCGATTATCTTAAAGGCCATTTATTAAGCCGTTACCATTGAAATATATTTGGCTGTCTTTAAATTCCTTAGAATTATTTTTTGCTATTAAATTCCAAGGAACTTCTTCTGGTTTTTGCCTGGAACATTTACTTCTTCATTTTCTACGATTCCCACTGAAAATTATTCATTTTCTTGCTACTTATTTTTCTTGCAGTTTATTTTTTTGCCATTTATATTTCATGCATTTTATTTTTTTGCAATTTATATTTCATGCATTTTATTTTTTTGCCATTTATATTTCATGCATTTTATTTTGCTTGATATTTATTTTTCTTACTATCTATTTTTCTTGCTATTTATTTTTCTTGCTATTTATTTTGCTTGCTATTTATTTTTTGCAATTTTTCCAGTGCAATACATTTATGTAGAAATGCTCAATTGAAATGCAGGGGGAATATTTTGCAGCGAAGGAACAAATATATAACAAATACAAGTAGAAAAAAAAATACGTGCAAAATTTACATACACAAAAAAAGGACGTGCAAAATTTAAATATACAAAAAATATGTACAAAATCTATATATACTAAACAATTATACAAAACAAAATACATACAAAGTGTGTAGTGTGTATACACAAATATATATACAAAAACCTACGTACAAAATTTATACATACAAAAAAATATAATTCACACTTCATATAAAGGTTAATCCCAAGAGCTCTTCTTACACAAGATGGAAGCCTCCTTAAGAAAGAAAAAAAATGGTTGGTACAAATTTCTTTGGCAAACAGAGTGGAATCTCTAGGCCGTAAATTTATGGCCTAAACCCACCAGTAAGCCTCTAACCCTTTCCCAAAGACCTCAATCTGCCAAGCCATGCCAAACAGATGAAATAGTGTATTAAAAAAAATTCCTCTTATTTCCTATATACAAGATTCAGATATAAACATTTTTTTCAGTTTACCTCCAAAGTGTGAAGAATCAGCAAATGGCCTGCAAAAAAAAATCTCCTCCAAAGGGGGGAAAATTGAAATTGTTTTCACAGAACTTCCAACACGTCTTTACACTCCTCCATGCTAAGTAATTTGGTCAATATAACTCCTGGGATTCCTCTGTATTACTATTGACTACATTATAATAATATTATGACCAGAAAGATTCCATTTCACACTCAACTCCACCTCGTTTTGACCTCACACAAAAGCTTTTGGATTTTTTTTTTTTTAAAGAATATTTTATACTCTACTAAATTTTTCCTCTTCCCCTCCGTGCCCTTGCCACAGAAATCTTCTTCACTATTTTTCCCCTTTAGTATTTCCCCTCTTTCCATTCTTTTGGGTGGGGATCAATGACCAAGAACAAGGGGACATTTTAAAATAAGAATGAGTACTTAGAAAAATATTTTTAAAAGCTTTTGTTTTTCTGTAGATTTTATGGGTCCCCATATTCCTCTAACAATAAGTACATGCTTCAGGGAATTGTGGGGAAGACGTTTCTTGGTGTTATGCTGTATAATGGGGCTGGGGATGAAACAAAGGAGTCATTAAGGGCAGGCGAAAAATTACAATTCGATTTTTTTTATTTCTGGGGAGCTCTAGTAATATAGTAATACAGTGGACTCTCGCTATAACAACCCTGAAGGGAAGGGCTCAAATGGTTGTTATATGGAAAAGTTGTTATATGGAACATTTAATATGCATACTACATATACCAAGGGCAGAAAAATAAAGTTGTTATAGAGAAAAAATTGTTATAAGGAGAGTTGTTATAGAGAGAGTCCACTGTAATAATGGTTGTAATCACTTTTATGCCCGTGTCATCAGTAAAAACATGTGCGTTTATTTCTCTCTCTCTCTCTTTCACTCTCGTATCTCGTTCTTTCTATATCTTTCTGTCACTCTCTCTTTTTTATTTCTTCACTTTTTTCTCGTTTCAATCTTTATTTTCTCTTTTTTCTTCTCTGCTTTCCTCTCTTTTTTCTCATACATCTCTCTTATTATTTCATTTTGAATCCTTCTCTCTTGGGCTTTTTTCTCAGGCCGTCTCTCTCTGTCTTTCTATCTCTTCTACACCTTTGCATTTTCTTTTCTTTACACTTCTCTTGTATCAATTTTTTCCTTTTTTCTCTCTACTGCTTTCTCTTGCCTTTTCTCTATTTTAAATATGCTGCTTTCTCTTGCCTTTTCTCTATTTTAAATCTGCTGCTCTCTCTTGCCTTTTCTTTGTTCTTTCTATAAACTTTTGCTTTCTCTTGCCATTTCTCTTTTTCCTCCCTTCTTCAATCTGTTGCTTTCTCTTTTCTTTTCTTTTTCTCTCTCTCTTTCCTACAGCTACGTAGGATCATTTTCTTACTCTCTTTCCCTTTCTCTTTTTTGTCTCCTTCCTTTATGTTTTTCTTTCTCTTTTTTGTCTCCTTCCTTTATGTTTTTCTTTCGCTTTTTTGTCTCCTTCCTTCATGTTTTTCTTTCTCTCTTTCTCTCCTTCATTTATGTTTTTTTCTTTTTCTCTCTTTCTCTCCTTCATTTATGTTTTTTCTTTTTCTATTTTTTATCCTTCATTTATGTATTTCTTTTTCTTTTCCTTCTCCGTCCTTGTATAGTTCTCTAATTTCGTCTTCTTCAATTTCTCTCTCCACTTTTCCTTCGTCACGTTTTCTTCTTTTTGGCTTTGCTCCGCTTCTCTATTTGCTCCTTTGTGTCTCTTGCTTCATTTTGTCATTGGTTTTTCCCAGCATATTTTTGTTCCATTTTTCCATTTTACCCTTTCTTTTTTTCATCACGGTTCTTTCTCCATCTCTGACTTTCTTCTTGCTCTTCATCTCTCATTACATTGTATCTCTCGCTTCCTCTCGGCAATTCTTTATCTCTCGCTCTCTCACTCTTTTGCCGCCACAATCTGAGCCTCTTTATCCCTTCCAGGCAATAACAACTTACAAGTGAACAAGAGGAATGCACGTGAAATGAATGGGACTTGAGAGAGTAATAATTGTAATAATGCTATGTCTTTTAGTGTTTTACACTTCAGGTTGACCTTGCATTTATCTCCTTACCGAAACTAGGTCAACTTTTACAGAAACTGCCGACTTACTCTATTCTAAAATGTGGAAAAATGCACCGGGGAAATCCGAAAATTGTGTTGCAGAGGCTATGAAAATAGTTATTTTTCAAAATTTACTGAACGAATTCTTCGTCTCAAATCCAGTGACTAAACGTATCTGTGAGCTCTTGTATCTACTAACAATAAATGTAGTAATTCTTAGTGCTCATTTCTGTTTTAAAATATCCGGATTACATATCTGGATCCATTCTAAATAAAAAAAAAATCAATATTTGGTTTAAACAAATCTCTCGAACAGGACAAAAAGTAATTAGAAACTCTTGGCTACTACGCCCATTTTCTGGCCATAAAAAACAATCACAATAAATATTGGTAGTGCAGTAATGTTTAAATAATTTAATTAAACATAAAAAATAAAGTAGGCGAACGTATTTATTATTTATATTTAATTTTTTACGCAACAAGTTCTCACTGAAAGAAATAATTTATCTGTCGAGTGTTTTAATAATAGAAATAATTGGAAATCACAATCCTATTTAATTAGATTTCTCACTCCCAAATATTTTTTGCACCAAAAAAAGGAATCTCTTCATATAAACTAAACCAGTAATAATCGTTAGACACACTCAAACAATTACGGCAATACCCCCAAAAAATTGCATTGTTACAATTTCACTTCCAAAAAAATTGCAATCACAAACAAAAGTTTCATGAGCAGATGTCACGAGTTCCAGTAATTAAAATGTGGTCCTTTCTCCTCCCTCCAAAAAAAAAAAACTTTAAGTGCCAGAAATGAAAAAGTGATGGAAGGAGAAAACTTTAATTTTCTTTTTCTTGACACTTTTTAAAGTGAGAATTCCTTATTTTTTGTCTTAGCAATAACAATAACAATTTGGAGCAACTCCTGACTTCCAACTAATTATTACATGAGTTTGCCCCAAAAAAAAAATTGGTCATTTTAATTATCGTCACCATTCCTCATTTTGTCAGGCCATAACATGTAATAGCCCCAACCGAACGTGGCCAGGTGTGTGCATTTCCCTTTTCATGGCAATTGCCTTTATTTTGTCCAAGAAGGAACGTGTCGTCATTATCACAATTTTTATATTATGAGGAAGACATCGCTTGGCAGAAAAGCCCCTTCAAAATGGGGGTGCACGCAATGCCTTTATGGCTTAATTTTAATTGTCAAGACTCCTCGAAAATCTCCTCATTCGTTCCTCTTCTGTTTTGGGGCATATTGAAACAGATTTTTTTTTTCCTGTCTAAAAAACTGAATACACTTACCCAATCTTTATCTATATAGCCTCTTCGCTGAAACCTTCCACCTGTATTTAAAAAATTCAAATGGCGCCAAAATTCGCCGAAATAACTTCGAAGGAGGAATCTCGGGAATTAATTAATTATTTAAATATAAACATGTTTTTGAACTCTTCCTACTACAGACTACAAGCAAATATCTTCAAAATTCCCCCGCGACACTCTGATGGCGGAGAAATACAAAAAAGATTTATTCTTCTCCTAATCCTAAATAATGAGTGGAAGAGAAACTCCATTTTTTGAATCCTTTTTAATCCTTTTATTCCTCCGTAATGGGCCACTGACAATTTTTGATAAAGGAGATTCGAGACAATGTTTTATTTTTAGCTCCTCAAAAAACCCAATCAAACGTAAACAATGTGTTCCATACATGTTGGTATAGCCACGCAATATATAGTAGGTATGTAGCTACATATACATATGTATATAATTAGGAATTGCTTTGTCACACAGAGTGCGCCCATCTCAATGGCCCCCTTCAGAACGGGAACTTTATCATCTCATCGAAAAAAATTGAACTCGGCATTTAGAAAAAATGGGGACAAAATTGAAAGTCTCCAATTTTTTAACGCTTCTACATGTAGTATAAGAAGAAGAAGAGAAAACCAAAGAAAAAGAAATAAAGGAAAACGACAGAGTTTTTTTTCTCATTTACGCGCCATTATTATATTATTGTCCCTTAAATGTCAGGTGTTCATTGATGGTCTTCACTTGGACTGCAAGAGGAAAAATTAAGAAAATTTGGTAAATAAATATGCAGGAAAATAAATAAAAATGAAGCGAGAGAAGGAAAAATTCCGGGATGAAATCAGGAAAGTGCTGGGGGAGAAAGATAAAAATGAAGAAAGGATTAAGAGAGTTGAAAGATAGAAAGGGCGGAAAAGAAGATGATGGCAGACAGCGACATGAAACGTAAAAATTAAGAATTAAAACTGGATTATAGCTACTGCTGCTCACGGTGCTTGGATCGAATCTAAATAAAAATGCCAAAATCCAGCAAGTGGCGTTGAATAATATATAAAACCGCGTGTAATCGCTCGTAATTGCAATTAATTAATTACCATTGATGTATTCCTTAGAAAGACAAAGAGTGACTTGTCCCGGTAAAACGTTTGCAAGAGGGGCACGGACATAAAAGGAAAATGGGAAAAAAGTAAAAGAGAAAAAAGGGCGAGAGTTCAAAGTAGAGACGACAGTGGAAAAATTGAAGAGCCTCACCAGAAAAAAAGGTTCTATTTTTAAAAATTGAGATGCACACTTGTTTTGACAACCTTCACACACAAACCGTGATTGAATGTCCCATAAGATTTGAGAGAGAGAGAGAGAGAGAGAGAGAAGATTTTTTTATTCATCGCAAACCTCATTATAACTCCGTCTGTCCATCAGAATAAAAATAACAATGCAACAACAACAGCAGCAATCACTCCACGAAATTTCTCCCAATAATTTCTTTAATAATAATAGTTATGGAGTTAAAGGAAAAAAATGTAAATAATACTTTTCTCTTCTAACGAAGCACACGCGGCACGTCATGGTCACCATTTTTTTTTTTACTATTCTTATGTTTATCCTATCACAGTTTGCATCTTTCCCTATTAAATCCAAAGGAGCAAGAAGATTTTCATCTCTTATTTTTCTCTCTTTACTTTTTTTGTTTTCTCTTTTTTGCTCTCCTTTTCTCTGTTTTTCTCTTTTTTCCTCTCCTTTTCTCTGTTTTTCTCTTTTTTGCTCTCCTTTTCTCTGTTTTTCTCTTTTTTCCTCTCCTTTTCTCTGTTTTTCTCTTTTTTCCTCTCTCTTTCTCTTTTTTCTCTTATTATCTCTCTTTCATTCTATTTTTCACTATTTTTTTTCTTTCTCTCGCTATTCTCTCTCTCTCTCTCTGTTTTTTTCCTCTCTCTCTCTGCTTTCCTTGTTATTTTTTGCTCTCTTGTCTCTCTCTGTTTCTCTTACTATTTTCTGCTCCTCTCTTCTCTCTCTGATTCCCTCTGATTCACAACAACCATTCATTACCTGATTAATATCAAGTTCATATAAGATTTTTTTTTCCACCGCTATACTTATTATTATTATTACATTAATAGCGAAAAAAACTACTTTTTTCATCAATCAAAAAAATCCTCCTTCCAATCTCATTACGTTCTCTCTCTCTCTCTCTTGAGGAGAGAATAAGACTTCTTGATGAGATGAATACTAACAATGTTGTTGAAAAGTACATTTCAATACTTTTGATAAAGGAGCATCTTCTTTTCCCTTTTTCTTGTTAATTCTCGAGGTAAAGGACCAGAACGGAAAGATTTCCCTTCCAAGTGTGTGCTCGCGTGCGATTGAGGAGGAACTTTCAATTTGTTCTAATTAGCCAGATTATATTCTAAGAGGGAAGGAGGGAAGGAGAGAAATTGGGATGGGAAATTCTCATTATTATTGATCATGAGGCAGTTTCTGTGTTTTTTTCTTCATGGTAATAAGCAAGAGAATTATTTCTTCTTGATTAATACTATTTAATTTCTGAGCTGATTGTGACCAAGGAATGCAAAGAGAGGGAGAGAGAGAGAGTTTTGTAAGAATTTGATGTTGTGAAGGGAAGCCAACTTTCGTGTTGGATATATCACCTTCACTTTGCAGACAATTTTGCTTCAATACTACGTACAGAGGGAAAATGAGAATCTAGCTGCTTAGCTGTTTCCACAACAAAAAATTCCAGAACAAGTGACAATTTATAGATATAATTTAAAATAAAAACGCACAAAGTTTGCACCATTGTCATCTTCACTTGTACTGGAACACTAAAAGGCAATAAGAAAAATAGGCAAGTGGCGTGAAGCGTTTCATAACTGTTTGGAAACAGCGAATAAACTGCATCAAGACAGCTCGTACAGAATGTGAGATAGAATAATAGCAAGTACAAAAATCAGGGAATAAAAGCCAGGGAAAGCGGACAGATACGATAATACAAGACAACAAAAAGGAGAAAGGACTCGAGAGAACACAAAAAGAGAGACAATAATAAAGGAAAACAGAGAGGAAGGGAGAATATTTTGGCCAAAGAGAGAAATCCGAGATAATTAGAGAAAAGGAGAGAAAGCAATACAATCCCGTCCAAACAATGGGAGAGGAGGCCAGAAAATAACGGGAAGGACAGGGAGCAAGGGAAGTGAAATAAAAGAAAAAATGAAAGAAAGGGAAGCGAAATAAAGGGAAAACGAGACAGGGTAGCGAAATAAAGGGAAAAAGAGAGGAAAAAAGCAAGAGAAAGGGAAAGAAAATAAAAAGTAAAAGAAAGGGAACGGAAATGACGGCAAAAAAAAAAAAAAAGGAGAAAGAATTGGAGTAACATGCAGATAGCGTCAGCGAAAAGCTAATAAAAACCAAGTAGATAGTACTAGAAAGAGGAAAAACAAGAGAAACAGCTGTAAAGGTAGAACGAAAACAAATAAAGATGGAATTAGAAAGAGTGGGAAATAACAGAGGGAAGGGGGAAATTGAGGTGGAAAGAAACAGCAGGAGAAATAAAAATATATAAATAGAGAGAATGAGAGGGACAAAGATAGAGA
>JAQGBT010005171.1:0-14872 GCA_034698585.1 Disparrhopalites patrizii
GGGGGAGGGGGGGAGAAATTCCTCTGGGAATCCACGAGGCTGTACCCTCGTGTACAATCGTTTCTTCTTACATCCGTAAAGAAAGAGAAACCAAGTTGGTGACGTTTTTTTTTTTAAACTACTACAGAAATGTACATACGTAAAAGTCAATCATTCTTTCACTCAACATTTTCATTCACGAAGAAGACGATCACTTTTTTTAATGTATTGCGTTGTATGATTTTTTTTTTTTAGAACTATGAATAATATATTATTTTATTCCTGGATATTATTATTTTTATTTCATACTTAGTTCTTTTGATGACACATGCTACGACGACCATAAATATACCGGGATTGGATGTACATGTTTCCCCCTCTTCAAAGTCACTACGGCTACACGTGCTGCTAAAGACTGGTTATTCATGTCCATCGATTTTTTTTTTTATCATACAGTTTTACAGGTATCACGAAGATTACTATCGTTATAATGATTATTATAATATTTTTTTTTAGAATATTTTTCCCCAAATATTTTTTTTTATGAACAGAGTTATCATCTCATCTTCTACGTTGTGTCTGCTTTTGTAGGACATTCTTTTCGATGTACAAAACAACACAATGTGGTGACATTTGGGAAGAGTGCTTTCTCTCCGTAAAATCCTTCTTTTCAACTCTGTCCCTTCTAAATTGGCTTTGTTTAGGGTTGGAAGGGCTTCTTCATTGTTGTGGTCGTTGTAATTGAGGAGATGAGCACATTCCTAATTGTGTTTTTAATTGTTGCGAGTGTTTTTATTTGACGAGATTTCCTTATACCGTGATTCTTTGTAGATCCTGAATTTCTCTCTGTTTTTTTTTTGTCCCCGTATATATATAGGCCCGGAGAAGACACGTGCGATTTTGTTTGATTATTATTTATCATGATGAAATGTTGTTTGTTGTTTTTTTTTTCTTCCTTTCAGGATGTTCAATTCATCGAAGATGTACCGCGCGAAGATGTAGAAGACACTCCGTGGAATGCGACGGTATACATATACTAGTAGGAACAATAATGTTATAGATGGAGATGGCATATATATTAGTTTAAGTTAATTTGACGGGGACACAGATCGTTCATATTACGAATCACATTATATTTTTGTTTTCTTTCCCCTCTTTAACCATGATGAACAAAGCAACAACTATAATAGAATATTACTTATGTACAACCGCAACAAATGACAAGATGAAGTTGGCGGATGCAGACGAGAAGAATTTATTATGTATGTATATGTGTTCATTTATCTTTAATATTTATTATTATTATTTTTCTTTCTCCAGAAGAGAAGGATCACTGCAGCGAACACTTGCTTTCGATTGTGGACTTGATCTCAGTCACGTGAGTCTCAATGGTATTCCTCAATTCTGTGGGAGAAGAATGGCAAGAATATTAATTATGAGTCAAATTACAATCAAGGTAACGAATCAAAATATAAAAAATATATGTATACACAAATTGTAAGGAAAGTTTTTCATCTCATAAATGTTTTGACCAGTCGATAAAATAAAATGGGAAAATAAAGTGGAGAAAAAGCTGACATCGCAGACTGGGGAATATAATAGAATAAAAATAATCTCAATATTAAAACTTCATCAAACTGAAATAATTAGAAATATGAGAAAAATAGTAATATGATTCCACTTCGCGTCAAAAGAAATGTGGAAGTTGAACCTTGTGGCAGCAGGAGGAGGAAATCTCCGTTTTATTATCGTTCGTGTCAATAGAAGGAAATGAGGAAAATTTTTAATAATAACTTTCCTCGAAAAGGCAAAAAAAGTAATTTGGGAGGCGTGGGTTATAAGGAAAAATCGACGAGAAAGCAGAAAAAAGGCTAGCGAAGAGTCAAGAAGGAAGATAAAATGAGGAAAGATGAAAGAGGAAGAAAAGACGGACGGGAAGAGAAGAGATTAAGGAAAGGAAATGACGAATTCGAAGAAACTCTCTCGCCCCCTCTCGTCTTCATTAGAGCTACAATTTCTTACTCAGCCCCTAGTTTTAATAACCAAAGTTCTCGGAAATTAGAAGAAGAGCCAAATCATGAGAAGGACAGAGAAAAGGGCAGGAGAAAGTCAGTTGTCTATACATTCCTTCTTTTCCCCATTTTTCATTATTTACAAGTACACGGTTGAACTTTTTTTTTTCTTGGTGAAAGTTTCTTTTTGTTGCTACAGAGATAGGGGTATTTGGATTGAATATTGCGGAGAAAATACGTAGTAGTCATGTCATTATAGGGGGCAAGAAGGAAAAAAGAGGATGTGAAAAACATTAAAGCAAAGTTTAAAAATGGAGACGCCAGAAGGAAGTTGGAGAAGAAAATGTAGAAGTAAAAAAAAAAAAAAAAGAAAGAAAAAAAGGTCGAGCTGGGGAATCAGGCTTATCCATGGACTTACTCGTAAAATCATCTTCATCCTCAGCTTCTGCCTCCCGGGCTAGTTCTTCTGGAGTTTTCTTTTTCCGCATTAGTGGATTGGGAGGTTCAGTCTCCTGCTGCTCTGCCACTTCCTCCTTCTTCTTGATGTTGTACTGCAGACAGAAAAAAAAGGAAATTCATTTTTATACGGAAATTTGGTTTCCTTACTTAAAAACCTTTCCTGTTTTTTTTTTACAAATTTGGTTTTCTCATAATAGTACGTCAACTGTTTGTGTGTGCTCATTTTTTTCCATCTTTTTTTGAGCGATAATGTCTAAAACATATTTTAGACATAGTTTACAACATTTTCTCCCATGATTGTCTCCAAACGCTTCGCTCCTAGCTTTTCTCCATGGTTCGGGGAAAGTTTTTTTGTTCCCACCAAAACCATTTTTTTTTATCCGGAGAAAGAACCTTCGTACGGATTCTTGGATCAAAAGTTGGTCTTTCCTTCTCTTGTTTTTTTGACTTGGAAATGCTGAGGTGGATTTTGTCCCATCGAACGTGAGGAATAAAAGGAGCGGTGAAAGCAAAAAAAAAAAATGTGAAGAGGATCAAAAAGCGCGAGAGCGCTATTACAAGTTGACACAAAATTTGCATTATTTTTTTTTTCCGGAGGAAAAAATATGAGACTTCCCCATAAGCAAGACAGAGGCTTTAACGGGGAGATAAAAAAAAAGACACTTCCTACACGTAATAGATCAGCTGCTGCTCTCATAAAATTGCATACTCCTTCAATATTTCACCCACAACGCCCATTCAGAGGCTCAAAGCCCATGCAAATGAGGGAGCTTCTCAACCAAGCGGTGTAGGGAATAGGGAATACAAAAGATATTTGACAGAAAATTGATAGTATATGTAGACTGCGAAAGAAGGAGAGTGGATGGAGGAGAAAATTTTTTAGGATTGAAAAAAAAAAAAACGTTGCAAGAGTAAAAAATATCTTCCTTGTCATGACATGCATGACATGGGAACCGGGATAGGAGGAAAAATTGAGGAGGCATTCATCATATGAAGAAAATTGTGATACAAAACAGGGAAAAATTCATCAAAAGAAAAAAGACTGGCCATAGAATGAAATTCCAAGGGAACCAAGTCTAGAAAGCAAGCCTAGAAAGCAAATTAAGGAACCGCAAAAAAAAAGAATGTATGCGCTCTTCCTTCAATTTTCAACTAGTCTCTCTAGAAAAAAAGTGATCATAGTATCCATCAGGGGCAACTTTGTAAATTCTAATCATACTGCTAGTGTAATACAAGCCAGAAAATTGGGGCATACGGGTAGCATCTTCTATTCCCCGGAATTACTTTCTAAAAATAAAGCAATCTAAAGCAGAATATCTATAACCTAAAGAAAAAGCGGGAAAGGAAATGGGAAAAATTCACATCTGACAATAAATGAGAGTTAGATTTTGAGCGGACAAAAATGGAAAGTTGTGAGAGAAAAAACCTAAACTTAGTCGAGAAAATAATGGTACTAAGATACGTTCAGAGAAGTCAATGTACCTAAGCAATGAAGCCAACAAACGTACAGGAGGAGATAGACATAGAAGAGTACACAGAGAAATGAAGCGACAGAAATGCAAAGAAAAATAGAGAGAATTGCATAAAGAAATACAGAGAAATACAGAGAAATACAAACAGAGAAGTACAAATAAAAACGAAGAGAGAAATACATAGAAATGCAAAGAAATATATTGACAATGAAATACATATAAATGTAAAGAGAGAGAAATATATACAAAAAGGCAAAGACAAGAAATAAGTACAAACTGCGGGGAGAAATGCAGAGAATGAAACAGTGAAAGAGAGAGAAGAGAGAGAGAGAGAGGAAAAAGCATGAAGAGAGCGACAGAGAAAGATTCATGCAAAATGAAATTGGAGAACTACGGAAGGATGGATATTTGCATATACGGCAAAAGAGGAAGAGCAGAAGAACGGAAATAAAACAAAAGTGTAAAACAAGGACTAAATTTGTGGGAAAAGAGTCACTTTGGCCAATGAGAAAGGGAGAAATAAAATGGAGACAAAAAAGGTGATTGTATGTATACAATGGAAAGAGTGAAATCCCACAGACCCAGTCGGACTCCAGAGTGAAAGAAGAGGGAAGGAGGAGGAGGAGGAGGAGGAAGAGGAGACAAGTCGGGAAATGACAAGGCAGGCCCCCTTACACGTACATCTGGAAGCTATCCCTTCTTTTCAATCACATTTGCATTATCCTCTTGGCACTATCACGTTAAAAGTGTCAAGGTGACATGGAAATCCACTATTGAAATTCCACCAAGTCGATAAATACTGAATGAAGCAGGACATGTTGAATTGAACCCCAGACGAGGATTCACTTTCCTTCGTCTTTTTCCCATCCTCTCTTTCACTTTCTCTCTCTCTCTCTCTCTCTCTCTCTCTTTTACTTTCTCTTTCTCTCTCTCTCTCTTTCCCATACTATCTCCTCCGCAGTTCCGACTTGCTCCCTTTCTCCACCATCCCTAATAGATATTAATAGTCTCGCACCCTTCCAATGCAGACATGGCGAAAATCACATGTATGTAAGTATACGCAAACAAAGTCAAAGCATACATTTATTCTTGCTCCGGATATGTGTACAAGCTCCGGGGAAAGTGAAGGGAAAAGTTTTCTACTCTGCATATTTTATGGGGAAATTTATCAACAAATCCTAGCTTTCTTTGTCCCTCTCGCATAACCTTGGACGGGTTAAATGTGAACGGGAAACAGGGGAAAGTCAATCCTTTGTCGAGATAAAAAGAAGAGAGAGAGAGAACACAAGGATGGAGAAGTAGCAAGTGAGGGATAAGAGAGATACATATCATGAAAGTATTAGTAATTATTTCGTGCTAAAACGTTCCCCCCAAAAACATTAAACCTTGGTAGAGCAGAAAAAAAGTGGGGAAACATGACGACGTAAAGAGATGGATGAAAATAGGGCAAAAATTAAGCGTTAACAGGAGACGACAAATAGAATGGATGTGCCGAAGAAAGGAGGGAAAGAGGTGGAAAAAGAAGGAAATCTTCTTCCCGGAAATAACAAGAGCCGAAACGTCCGACAGAACTTGAGCAGAATTGCAGATGGAGCCGAAGGAAGAAGGAGGAGATTTTTTTTCCTCCGGAGGAATTCCATGCACGTGTCCCTATTGCCCCCTAAATAAAAGCTGCTGGGCTTCCCCCTTCCTGATAAAAGGCTAACGGGACTGGCACATGTGGATCGTCTTGCACTAATAAAGGACTGCGGATTTCTCCGGGACCTCACACGTACCATACAGACCTTTGCCAGCAGGAGACGGACTACTACATATGCACATCCTATGGGTTCATATGTACATTATATACACATATGTACATTAGGCGTGTAAGAGCAGGAAATATGAGGAAAAAGCTGAGTTCTGGTAGTATAGTAGGAATAATGCAAAGAACTATATGGTATACATAATATACCGGGAACAGGGAGAAATTCTTGCCCCATGAAACAGTTTTAACGCCATAGCACAGAGCTCCTCCTTTTCCCACCTCATTGACAATGTAAATAATAGGTCTGGGTGAAATAATAAATCTACATCTGTGTTTATAGCCTTAATATTGTGTGGGGGTGGGAGGGACTCCAGTTTTTTCTGCAGGAGAGAGAAACCTGGGGAGACTTGTTTTTTTCTTTTTACAACTTTTTCTTTTTACTCACGCACAATTCCAATGCCTTTTCTTCTGGTGTTTTCTGGTTTCTTGTTCTCTGCTAGCCAATTTTACAGTTTACTTCTTTTATCATCGTTGCTGGATATGTTTTCTTTTCATTTTCTCTCCTCTTGTTTTTGTTACATTTCTCTGCCGGCTATATTCTTGATTTTTTCCTTTTCTTTATATCAGTATTTTCTTACATTTTTGCTCCCCATTTGTACGAAATTTTTGTTTGTGGAAGTCAAGTACTAATTTTATCTTGGAGGTTTTGTTACATTTTATACATTTGTTTTTGTTACATTTCCTTCAGAATAACTGGCTTTTGCTGAATTTACTGTCTATGCTTCTGTATATTGCTCTTCCATTTTGATTGTATTGTTGATTTTCTACATTTGTCTTCTCATTTTCGCGTTTTCTCGATTTCAGTAATTTGTCTCAATGTTCTATCTTTGTCCTTTCATCTTCGTTCTTTCTCCATTTCCTTCGAACTTTCTTACGATTTTCTCCCTTGAGTCTCTATTCGTGCATTTAGCAGTTACTTGCTTTCTCTCGACTTTCTTCTGTCATTATATACCTGGAATTGTTTTTTGTCTTGATTAGAACGTTCTATTTTACGGTCTCCTTAGGTGAATAAGGATTCAAATTCTTTTCTGTTGGACAAAAAGCCGGGTTTTTGGGATGTCTCTTGCAAGTTTTCTCACTTTATTTTTACTTCCAGTGATTCTTTGTATACTTGTTTCTATACGAATATTTGAAAGGTTCTCTTGAGAAAGAAGAGAAAGCGGAATTTGATTCACGTCCCACTTTCCCTGAAAGACACCAGTGGAAACGAGGAAAAGATTTATTCTCCTGCCTTTCCTTTGGACCATTGTCAGTGTGCATGGATACACACACATGCACATATGTATATGTTTATACACGCATGAATTCTACACACTTTCTCCTTCTTTTTCGCTTAAGGAAGAAAAAACAATGTTTACACAAAATGTGTGTTTGTAGGTGAACGAGGACAGGGGAAAATGTGTTCTGAGACTTTCCTCCCGAAATCTTACGGGTTAGTGATTTTTTAAAGACTAAAAAAAAAACATGTCAACCAAAAAAATGGAAGCAAGAGGGCAGAGAAGGGCGTATAAAATCCAAGAAAAACTGTGGGTTTTGCTCTTTCAGCTGGAATTTATGGGGATATTCCATGTAAAAAGTTTATGTTCCATGGTTTACACCAGCCCCCGTTTTTATTTAAGTACTTCTGGGAACTTTTTAAATGCTTTTCAAGGTTTCCAATAAATGTTTTTTTGGAGATGAATTTCCTCGGTCAGAACATAAACTTGTTCATTCTCCTTTTCTTCATTTTTTGTGGCCGGTCTGTTTTTCTTATTCACTGGAATAGCATGCTGCCGCTAAACCTTTTCTTTTAAAGAGATTCCCCGGTCCATTGTAGTTATTGGATTTTTTTCGGGAACCTTCAAAACAAAATTTTTTAAGGGTCTATAAATACACGTCTCTCACTAGTGTCTTCCACTCACAAGAAAGAAAATTTATGGATGGATTCAGCCTCACCACTCCGAAATCAATTTGTTTCTCTCCGGAACGATTTTATATATATTTTCAAGACCTTTGTGCTTTCTTCTTATAGTGTCGGGCCCGTTTTGAAGTGGTACAGAAATATCATAGGGGATAAATGTACATATATATATATATATGTATGTATATAGATACATATCGACGCAAATTTGTATGACCAGCAACATGGGATTGAAACAACCTAAGAAACCGCACAAAAAGGAAATGGAACAGAAGCTCTGCAGCACGCTATGGAGAAAGAGGGCGAGAGAAAGGTCACGAAAATGGAGTGAAGGGAAGAGCTTGGGCGAAAGCGGGGAAGCGGGAGAATACAAATGAAAGAGGATGAGTTTACGCAACTTGAAAGAATTGGATGCGATGTACAAAAAATTGAGGGGAACGAGTAGACAACGAGCACAAAAACACAAAGGAGCGAGCGGCGGGATAACTCAGACGGAAAAGGATGACCCATATGTATGTATATATTTTATTTGTGGCGAGAAGGAACAACAAAGCCGGACGGAAACCGGGAAAAAACTAGGGACGTGGAAATACAGAGACACAACTCGCGAGAAAGGTCTGGCAGAGGGACAAACAGAGAGAAGAGATAAGTCTCAAACAGATTAGTAAAGTCTAAACGGACACGGAGGAGAAAAGCTGGACAAAATGACAATGAAAAAATAAGGAATTCACAAGGAAAAAGCAACCGAGAGGGGCAATGAATAAAGAGAGACAGAGGGAAAAGAGAGGAACCGACAGGCTTGAAGACAAGCAAGGGCGTCAGAGACTTTGAAACAACGAGAACGTCAAAGGAAAAATAAATAGAGAGGTACCGTTAAAGAAAAGGAGAATCCAGACGGGGAGCAGAAAAAAATAAAGGAAACACGCCAAAGAGAGAAAGTACAACCAGAGGAAATTTGTTTGGGCGACAAAAGGAGGAATCCCTAGAGGGAGATCGAGAAATAAGTCATTACATGTATGCAGACAAGAAATACATAAAGAGAGTTACGGAAAGAGAATTGAAAGAAATCTGAGGGAGAAAAAAAGAGAACAGTCTGAGAAGGCAAGACAGGAATTAGCAAAGCGAGAAAGCTAAGAAGCCAGAGAGAGAGAGAAAACAGCCAGACAGAGCGGGAAAATGGAAGGCGATGAGAGAGAGAAAAAGAGAGAGAGAGAATGTGAGAGATAGCCTGGACAGAGAAATAAAGAGAGAAAGTCGAAGATTGAATGAAAGAGAGAAGGCCTAGACAGATAAATCAGGAGAGAAAGAAAGCCTAGACACAGAAATCAGGAGAGGAAAAAAGCCTAGATGGAGAAATAGCGAGAGTCGAAGAGTGAAAGAAAAAGAGAAAGCCTAGACAGAGAAATCAGGAGAGAAAGAAAGGCTAGACAGAGAAATAAGGAGAAAAAAGCCTAGACGGAGAAATAAAGAGAGAAAGTCGTCGAGAGAATGAAAGAGAGAAAGACGACGAGAGAAAGAAAGGGAGAAAGTCGATGAGAGAAATAACGAGAGAAAGTCGACGAGAGAAAGAAAGAGAGAAAATCGACCAGAGAAAGAAAGAGAAAGTCGACGAGAGGAAGAAAGAAAGAGAACGTTGACGAGAGAAAGAAAGAAAGAGAAAGTTGACGAGAGAAAGAAGGAAAGAGTAAGTCGACGAGAGAAAGAAAGAAAGAGAAAGTCGACGAGAGAAAGAAAGAGAAAACTGAGGGAGAGTGAGAGATGGAAAGCCAGAGAGAGATAAAGAAAGACCGAGAAATACAAAGAAAATGTCCAGACGAGAGATAAATAACGAGAGAAATACAAAGAAAATGTTAAGACGAGACAGAGAGAAATAAAGAGAGAAAGACCAAGAAAAAGTCGACAGACAGAAATAAAAGAGAAATCACTCTTTGGCTTCCTGCAGAGAAAACTGGAGGGAGAAAGCGAGAGAGAGGAAAACAGAGATTTAGAGAGACAACGATGCAGAATGGCTGAAATTTAAGCGACAATAACCAGAGTATAAATGGAGAGGAAGAGAGTCGGAAACAGGGGGAAATAGACCTAAAGAGAAAAGTAGGAAAGCAAAAAGGGAGAAAGTAACAAGCAGAACGAACTGGGATAGTAAAGACTTGTGGAAAGGGGGAATTACCCTAAAGTTTAGCACAGAAGAATCCGTTAAAAAATCTAAGATTTTTTTGAGAGTCCACTCACGCCCTGCAACTGATTCCATGCGAGTTCACAAGTCCCAACATTCATCTGCTCTTCCTTTAGGACAAAATGCTCCTCCTATCTCCGACCCTTACATGTAGTTGAGGCTTCAAGCATAACGCCCCTCTTCTTACTGCTTCTGCATTAAATTTCTAACAAGAATTGCATTTCGTATTTTCTAGTCTATGAATGTCCCTTTACATTCATACATAGTTTCTTCGTCCTTCATCCCTCTTCTCATTTGTATGCATTTCAACTAGCCACACATATATCCATGATATACATGAACACACACACCTTTTTTCCAGTCTCTCCGTCTTTCTTCCATGATTCTCTATTCGTGTTGATCTCTCTCTGCTATGCACGAATTGCATTTTGACAACCTTGGCCTTTTAAGAGAATCTTTTTTGTTATTATTCTGCTGCCAAAAAAGTTGCGTAGCTCGGTCTAATCACATCTTTTATCATCCAAAAAAATTTCTTCCAACTTGCATTTTTCTTTTAACTGTATACATTCAAGCATGCACAGACTGGAAAAATGAGAAGAATGTTTTTATTACACAAACTTTTTGTAGTAAATACACTTTTTTTATGTCACCGTCTTTAGCATCTGTACTCAATGACCTCGGAATTCTCAGTGACTTGTCCTTTTCTCGTGGTATGTTCTAGATCATTCTTGTCTCTATTCTACTTGGATATAGTAGCCTTAATTTAAGTCATAAGGCTTTAACTTTTTCAGGTTTTCTCTTGTTCTATTTTAATTTTCTAGGACTTCCTACTCTTTTTGCTGCTTTGGCTTCGTTCATCTTTTTCTCAGGCTTTCTCCTTTTTTCTCCCTTAATTCGTCCCTTTTCTTCTTCTATTTCTTCTATATGGCTGAAATTTCTCTCTTTCTCCTTTGCACTTTTGCATTTTCTTTTTTTTCCCGTGTCTCTGCTCTATCAATATCTTTTCCGTTCTGCTTTTATTGATGTTCTCTCTTTTGCCTTCTAATTTTGGGTCGTTTTGCACTCTTCTGTGCTTTGTTTATTCTCTTTTCTCTGCATCCTTTTGTTTGTTAATGTTTTCAGTTTCATTAATTTTACCCATTGTCTTCTGTTTTTCTTGGGATCCGTCCCTTTCACCTTCTTCTCCGGTTTTGCTTTTGGAATCTTATGTTTTTCACTTTTTTTAATAGCTTTTTTGCTTAACCGATTGTAAGAAATTTCTGGACACGGATTTTTATGGTCTGTTTCTTTTCTTTATATTTTTCAATTTCATTTGTATATTTTTAGATGCTTTCTGCCATCCTCCTATCTTTTGCGGTCGCTTTCTCTCTATTTTTTATTTATGCTTTTTTTAGCAGCTTTGTCCCATTTGTTTTCAATTTTCTGACCCGTGCCTGCTCGTTTCCTTCTTGTTCCCGGTCTTTATTGCTGTCCACTGCTTCCAATTATTTTGACAGAGTTTGCCTCCCCGTTTATTTCTTCGTAATTTTTTTTTTCGTCTCGGGGAATAACTTTCCCTTGCCAAAAGTCGCGCAAACCCTGGATAAACTTTCTGCAGCTGACTGGCACATAAAGAACATACGTGCTCACTGAGATCCCTGAAGATTTCTTTGGACCCGACTCGTAATAGTAATAATACAGATATTAATTTTTTGCTGTATCCTTTATAATACTACAATGAACACATGCGGAACAAGATAGTACACGTTCATCTCGTTCCTTCTTTCCAATTGTTCCGAATACGTACATATGTATCTACATAGGTACTTTTCTTTTTTGAGATTCGGCACATGCATGCGTGTTTTAAGATATACATGTATGTACATAGATACATGTCCACGTACATCAAAAAAAAGGAGCCAACTGACTATCTCCATCATACATCATACAGATTAAAGGTCCTTTGTCTTCCTCATCTCCTTCTAATGCCTATACATTAATGACTTGATTTTGTTGGGGGGTAGATAAAAGTGCGCGTCTTTCAGCGCAAATGTATCCTTTTTACCCAGTTACGCTTTTTTTGTGGCCGGAGGGAAAGGGGGCTTTATCTCTTTTTATGACACGCATGCATTATCTGGGCTCACACTGTGTTTTTTTCTCTCTTCGGAACTCTTTGTTCCTTTCCTCAATCTTCCTTACAGACCCTGCCATTATTTCGCTCTCTCTCTTTCTCTCGCTATCTTCATCGTCTTTGGCCTTAATTCACCCCAGCACACATTTTTGCTAGTAGCACAACCATGACTTAATTCAAGAATTCTCCTTCTTCTGCTGATTTGCATTTGCTTGTTAGATCTACATATCTTTTTACCTCTTCGGTTGTCTCTTCTTTAGTATTCTTCTTATCGTGCTTCATTCACTGTGCCTTATCTTTTGTATATTTTTCTTTAACTCCTTATGTCATGGTTCGTGGCTTTTTCTGTCTCTTTGTATGTCTTTCTCTCTAACTATTTTTCTATTGCTTTTTATTTTCATGTTTCATCTTATTTTTTATTTCTTTCCATTTTCATGTTTCATTTTATTTTTTATTTCTTTGCATTTTCATGTTTCATTTTATTTTTTATTTCTTTCCATTTTCGTTTTTTCTTTCTCTTTTTCTTTTTGTTTTTCTTTCTCTTTTCATTATATTTTTTCTCTATTTCTTGTTTCCTTACGTTGTCTTTCCTTTTTCTCTCTTTCTGCTTTTTTATTCTGTTTCCTTTTTCGTTTTTCTCTCTTTCTGCATTTACATTCTGTTTCCTTTTTCGTTTTTCTCTCTCTGTTTTTTGCTTTCTCTTTCCATTTTCGTTTTCTTTCAGTTTTCGCTTTCTTTCTCTTTCAGTTTTTTCTTTCTATTTTATTTTTCTGTATCTTTCAGTTTCTTCTTTCCATTTTATTTTATTTTTTCTGTCTCTCAGTTTTTTTCTCTTTATTTATTTTTCTGTATCTTTCAGTTTCTTCTTTCCATTTTATTTTATTTTTTCTGTCTCTCAGTTTTTTTCTCTCTATTTATTTTTCTGCCTCTTTCGGTTTTTTGCTACCTATTTTGTTTTTCGTGCTACTTACTTTGTTTTCCTCTTTCGGTTTTCTTTCTGTTTTCGTCTTTTCTCTCTTTCTATTTCTAAAATTTTCTTCTTCTGTCTCTATTTGCCCTGTTTGAATTTCTGCTGTCTCTTTTGTTTTAATTCTGCTTGTCCTCTGCATGTTCCTCTCTCTGTCCCGTTTTATTTATCCGACCCGGTTTTTTCAGTTTTTTTCCGTACAATTTTCCACCTTTTCTCGTTTTATTTCTGTCTCGCTCTATTTATTCAAATCCTGTCTCTCCCTCGTTTTTCTTTTTACTCACTCGATTCTTACCGCTTTATTTCTCATTTCTTTCCCTTTCTCTCTTTTATAGTCCACAATTTTCGTGAATCTTCCTGGACATTTGTTCCCCCATTTGTCGCCTTTCTCTTTCCGCGTGTGTTACTCGTTTTTGTCTTTTCTCTTTCTCCCTCCGTTCTTCTCCATTCTACCCTTCCGCTAGCGCATTAAACTTTCTCGCTCTAAGCATCAAAGTACCCGGGGATTAAATGGGTGTGTATATAATATAATGTACATGGGAAGCAGAAACGGAAAGTCCCGTATTTGTATGCAGGTGCCAAACCACAATCGCCTCTTCTCCTCCCCCGTTTTTTTTCCGGAAAAAGTTTAATGCGTTATTTAATTTATAGAAAAAGACTGGCTACACAGACGTCTGCATTAGACGGGAAGGTTGCAGCCTGTATGAAGAAAATTCTCAGGGATTAAACCGAATACAAATTAGCGGAGGACGTGAAATAAACTAGCAATTTCTCCCTTTTGTTAGTATCCATATACATACATACAGGTATACATGCATATATTGGACGTAATTTCTGAGCAATGCGACATTTCCCCTTGGAATTGAGCACGTGGTGAGTGTCAGATGGAATGGGAGGATTTTCTTGGGAGAATATTTAGCATGGAAAAGCCCCATGAGGGAGAACTAACATCTTTAATGAATTTGGGAGTTTATTTGCAAGAATTAAAACGGACGTATTGAGAATACTGAACAATGTACTGTTTTAAAAGAGTTGAAGAAAGTTTATATTTTCTTCCCAACTGGGAATACATCTCTCAACGACGTAGTTTATTCTGATTAGCCTCAAAGTAATGTTTTTTTTTTTGTGGGGGGAATACAAAATGACAAAGGGTCCTTGTCTTCTGGAGGAAACTCGTGGCTATAAGATAAAAAAAAGGAAAAAGTCTGTGGAAAGAAAGTTCCATGACATTTAGTAGAAAATAATTCGGGGACTCACCTTATCGCGAATTTCTTGCCGGATCTTTTCTCTCTCCTCCTCCATCTTTCGGTGCTTCTCCTTTCGTCGCTCTTCCGCCTCACGGATGGCCTCAAGCCGTTCCCGCTCCGCCTCTTCTTCCTTTTCTTTGTCCGTGCCACTGTCATCGTCCCCGCCTAATCCACCTGAGCAGAGAAACATAATCGGGGATATTATTAAGCATCCTAGTACGGACATATTTTTCGCGTGTTATTATTTTTACAAGGTCATTCAATAAGGATGCCGGAGGCATTTTATGCGCATTTTAATATTTGGAGCCCACACGCGCAATGAAATAGATTATTCGATGAGCTACAATTTACCATGTCCTGGATGTCGTGATGATGTTTAAATGCAGTGACATTTAAAAAATGAGGATTTTTAAATATGAAGAGCCAAATTTAGTGGGGCAAAGACAAATTTTTTTGATATTTTGGAATAATTTTTTATGACATGAAAGAAAGTACAAGAATGAGTTGTTACAAAAATACATTTTTCGAAAGTATTACAAAACGATATAATATGGCAACAAATTAATAGTAAAATATTACAAAACGATAAAATATGGCACCAAATTAATAGTAAAATATTACAAAACGATAGAATACGGCACCAAATTAATGGTAAAATATTAAAAAACCATAAAATATGGCACCAAATTAATAGTAAAATATTACAAAACAATAAAATATGGCACCAAATTAATAGTAAAATATTA
>JAQGBT010005172.1:0-14870 GCA_034698585.1 Disparrhopalites patrizii
GTGCTGAAAAGAACATGAGCACAAAAACTAAAGATTCTCTACGACTACTACTACATACATCAGCATGAGGCTGAACAATCTCCTCGTACTTGACAATCATCGTAATGTATTTGCATTCAACTTTCAATTTTCATAGGTCTTGCACACACACCAGGACGGACGAATCTCTCTATAACGGCTTAGCAAAAGGTATGTAGTTCCATTGAACTGCTAAAGGGAAAAATTGGTGCTCAAGAATCTCGCTTAGAAAATATATTCAGAGAATAGTACAAAACCGTTATAGAGAAAATAGAAATAGGGAATAATACAAAACCGTTATACAGTGGAGTCTCTATATAACAACTGTGAAGGGAAGGGCAAAAAATATTGTTAAAGGTAAATGTTGTTATATAGAAGAATAAATATGCACCTTACATATACGAAGGGCTGGGAAAATAATGTTGTTACAGAGAAATGCTGCTATAAAGAGATTTGCTATATAGAGACTCTGCTGTTGTTAAAGCCAATATACGTCGACTCCCTATATAAAGGGCTCCGTTGTAACGGTTTTCTCTCAATAACGGTGGCAGAAAACACTACCCTCCCAAACTTTCTCCAATTGTTAACATAGTTACAAATTTCTGCTGTCTATGCATAACGGGAAAAATATGCTGATATAAGGGGAACCGTTATACCGAGAGTCGACTGTAATAAAAAACTGTCTTGGAGAAAGAATTTTAATTTAACACATTTTGATGTAACACTTGAGAAAAAACTGTGTAGAGAGAAGAGTATGCGGGGGTGTCCCCCGAAATATTTATAGATAAAGAGACTTAATGACAGGACATTCAAAATTGTAGATAAAGACGCTATAGAGAGAAACGTATTCATAGGAATGTAGTAAAAGAGTTATACCAAAAAATGTTTAATTCTTAACTTCCCCTAATGGAGAAAAAATCTGGATAAAATCACTGTTATATAGAGAAGGAATTTTATCATGGCAAAAGTGTGAGGGAAGATTCGTTAACGCTGTTATTGATCAAAAACCGTTATAAGGGGGCGGAATTCGCCGAATATAGAGAGAATGGGAATAGAAATTCCACACGTGTACATCGACATGATTGAGACGGTAAATATTTTATTAGATCCGGGAAATGCGTCTAAACATAAACAATTAATGAACTTGATTTGTACCTTTAAATATTTAAATATGAGTTAATAATTTTGCTATTTTTGTCTTTAGTATCCTTCCTCGATTTTCCTTTTCCAATTATTTAATTCCTCGTTTATACGTCTCTTCCGTTTCTATTTATTTTTTTGTGATTCGTCATATTTTCCTTCTCAGTTCCTTTGTCATCGTTATTATTATCCTTTGTTCGTTCAACGAATTGCATATTGGATTATTTTTGTCCTTTCTCTTCCCATTCCTTTTGAATTTATATGAGAGATATCTACTTGTTGTATTCTAAGCTAGAACATTTTCTGTACCTCTCTAACACTTTAAAGGTCCATGATTCCATGTTCCCATCTTTGTTTCTCTTTCTGTCCATCCTGTCAAGCCTTTTTGCATTACACAGCCAACCGTTTTTTTCCCAGCATCAAAGTATCAACTCTCATTTCCTCGCGTTCCAGACCTTAATTTTTATTCTTTCAATTCCCCTTAATTATCTCCGAAGATCAAGTCCCCCGTTGCCAGACGGAGACCATAAAACAAAATTTCAACCATCTTGCAAAAAAAAAGTAAGGAAAATAGTAAAAACGGGAGAAAATGTGACAGAATGGTGGTGTAATAAAAATTTTATAACCCCATAAGTCTTAGTAAAGACCGAAAGGAGAGCGGTATATGGAGTAGGAATTGGGAGGATAGGAAAATACATAGTACATAAAAAAAATACAAGTAGGTACATAGAAAAAAATTACCTACCATTCACATTTCTTGTTAACGCATTCAGCCTACGCAATTCACCTTCAAGAAGTCATTCTACATAAAAAATATATACTGTGAGAGTCAATTTAAGTACATGTATAAAGGAAGGGCAAAAGAAGAAGGGAGAAAAAGGAGTGGATAAAAAAAATATGGTATACATGCAATGCACTTAACCCACTAAACTCTCACTCTTTCCCCCTTTCTTTTTTTCATATATATACCCACTATCTCTTTCCTCTAATCCAATATGGTGTACACAAGCACTTGGAAATGTTAGCGAGGAGATACTTGTCTTAATTTATTTTTTAAAAAGAAATGAAAGGCTCTCAAAAGCCTTGCTTCATTCCTCCTTTCTCCCTTGGATCTAAAGGGAAGTGGATGAGTCGTCTTGTAGTCGTAATAGGAACAGCAGTGGTCGTCGAGTGTAACGGTAGGAGTAATAACATTGTCTCTATGAAAGTGCTTCAAGCAGCAGCGTAGGGAGCAAGACTGTGATAGAGAGACGGGGAGAGACCGTGAAAGAGGGAGGAAGATAGGCAAGAGCAACATACAGCAAAATACAGAGTGAAAGCGAGAAATATAAGTGGAAGAGAGAAAATGGGAGGCAAAAAAAAAAGAAAGCAAGGGCAGGTAAAAATTAAGGACATAAATTATAGATACTATAAGCAAGAGAAGCTACAGGAGGAAGCAAATCAAGTGGCAGAGATCATGGAAATAGATACAAGGTGAGAAATATCAGGCAGACGAAAGAGAGAGAGCAATATAAATAGTGAAAACGAAATAAAAATGGTTAGAAGGAGAAAGAGTGAGCATAAAAAATAATTAGAAGCAACCGAATGAAGGAGTAAAAAGGGAACAGAAGAATAAGAAAGAGAGAGGCAGAAATAGAGTCTTAAAAAAAGAAAGAATCCGCGAGAGACAATAACGAAAGGGAAGCAGAATAAAGTAAAGGAGACAAAGAAAGAGAATGGCAGAAATAGAGTCTTAAAAAAATAAGGAATCCGCGAGAGACAATAACGTAAGGGAAGAAGAAGAGTAACGTAAAGGAGATAAAGAAAAACAGAACAGCGACAGTGAGATAGGAAGACTTTGGATAAATTAGAAAGCAAGCAAGAACGAAATGGAGAGAGAGAGCAGAATATAGAAAGTGGAAGATTATACGAAGACAGCAGCAGGGAGAGACAAATAGGAAGAATAAATTGGAGAGAGTCAGTGTGTACAATAAAACGGAGAGAAAGAAAGTTAATGCCATCCAGTATGAGACAACTGACGAAAATGACAAGAAGGGAGAGCGAAAAGGGAGAAACTCAAAGGAAGAGAAGCGAAGAAAGAGGAGGACGACAAAGAACAGGAAAGAGTGGGAGGAGAAAATAAAGAGAGACGATCACAGAAAAAGAAATAGAGCGACAGAGTAGATAAAAATAGAGAGAGAAACAAAGAAGCGAAAACGATGAGGGCAAAATATAGAGAGAAACTGAGAGAAATGGAGAGAGGGAAGAGAGAAAGAGGGGAGAAATAGAGAAACAGAAAGAGAAGAGAGAAATGGAAGAGAAATACAGAGCCAGACACAGAAATAGAAGCGAAATAAAGAGAGAAGAGGGAAAAAGAGTAGCAATAGAGAGTGAAACAGAGAGAGAAGAGAGATAGGAAAGAGAAATCGGGAGCGAAACAGAGAGAAAGAGGGAAATAGAGAGAGAAACAAAGGGAGCAGAGAAAACATGGGAGAGAGAAGAGACAAAGACAAAGCGAGGAGGAGAGGGGAGTAGAAACAAAAACAACGAGAAAGGTAGTAGAAAAAGAGGAAAGAGGAGTGAGAAAGAGAGAGGGACTACAAAAGAAAGACAAGAGGAAGAGACATAAGTGAGAAAGGTAGGGAGAGAAAAGATTGAAAGAGAGAGAGAGAGAGAAAACAAGAGAGAAAAATAGAGAGAAAGAGAGAAAAGGAGAGAACGAGTGAGAAAAAGAGAGAGAAAAGGAGAGAAAGAGTGAGAAAAAGAGAGAGAGAACAGGAGAGAAAGAGTGAGAAAAAGAGAGAGAGAAGAGAAGAGAGAGAGAAGAAAAAAGAGAGAGAAGAGAGAGAGCAGAGAGAAATGAGAGAGAAGAGAAAAAGTAAGAGAAGAGAGAGCAGAGAGAAAGAGAGAGGAATGAGAGAGAAGAGAAAAAGAGAGTGAAGAGAGAGAGCAGAGAGAAAGAGAGAGACAAGAGAAAAAGTGGAGGCATTATGTAGATGTTATGCTCTGTCGTTACTCCCACTGCACATTTTCTCCTGTGAAAACTCTTCCCTGTCCTCCTGCCGCTCCCCGAAAAAAAAGGAACCCCAGCCGGGTTATGACGAAGTATATTAGAAAGTGTGTGTATTCGCCATTACGGAGGTACGAGGCAAGACATTCAAACGAGGCGGGTGACTTTTCCCCGGTTGTTTCCCAAACTTTTTTCCTTCCACATGAAATTTTTCTATATTCTTCCTCCTTTTACAATTCGTCCCTGTATTCCAATTTTACTCCCTGCGTCGTCAGTGCATTTATTTTATTTATTGTGTATTAGTTTTTTCTTTATATTGCCGTGTGGGTGTAAAGCCATGTTTGTTTGATATTGGTTTTTTTCCTCTTCGGTTGTTGTCTATGTTGACCTTCTTTTCCGGTTTTCGTCACTTGTTCATTTTTAACAAGATGTTTCTACATCCATTTTATTTCAGTTTATATTTTTTCCTCTGCAAAGTATATAAGATTCCTTTCCTCATTTGGGCCTTATCGTCTGTCACCGTTTCCCTTTCACCCACTCATATTTAAGGACCAAAAATAAGCTAGCTGTAGATCCATGCACGTGCTTGCCTTTAGTGCATAATGGAGGGAGCAACCTCATTAATTCACAATGAGATGGAGGGTCTCGTGGATGGAAAAAAATCTTCTGAAACCAATGGCAACCCTTCTTGTTCTTCGGCCTAAAAATAGCACGCGCTCATGGATTTTAAATAAATGAACTATCCCAATGAAAGTTATTTGTATCGGCCTACGCACTTTAATAGGTGAATATACTCTATAAGGAGCATTTGCAGGGTATACGAAGCCTCTTTCACAGGCTTTCACCATCCTTTTGATTTAATACGTCCATATCCGTGTATTTATTCCAAAAAAATCCCCATTTCAAAAAAGTACGCCCACGACTTCCTTATAAGACATTATCGTTGGCGAAGTGTGCCGTCCGTATTAAAAAACGATGATGTGAGTCATCAAATGCCCCGGGAAAATTCAGGATTGAATAAAAGGCATTTCACTGGAGAAAAAACTACCACTTCGACTCTTTTAACATTAAAACTGCTCCCGGGCGTATACCAAAAGGGTGAGGGGCTGTCAAGGAAGATGACGATGCTTTTTTTATTTTTGCCTCAAAGGGAATATGATAGTGAAAGCGATTTGAAATACGCATTTGCGGTTAATTGCGAATAAAAGGAAAAAAAAGATGCATTTCACCCTTTTTACTGGCGGCGATATGCGGCAAGCATAAGATTTTATTTTGTTTTGCTACCGTTCTCTTATTGATAACTGTCTACCCCAGGATGTCGTTTCTGCATGCAATCTTAAATGGAGGGAAATTTGAATTTTGCACTGTTTTAGTTACTTTCTCTTGGCAATTTTGTTTACTAATTTAGCAGTCATCCGAATTTCCCTTATTTTTGCCGTATTTTCTTCATTTTGTCTTATTTTTTTCATTTTGTCTTATTTTCTTCCTACCATTCAACTTTTTTTTATATAATTGGCAAATGGCTAAATAGAATGGCTCTCTCGTTGCTTTCTCTTAAACCTCTCACGTTTGTTGATTCAGCTTTCCCCAACATCCTTCGCGATCCTGCTTTCTCCGGCCCTTCTAAATTGTGTACTTTCTCCTTGTGTTGTACTGCAATTACTTGAAGTTATTTTAATTGAAAAGAGCGCCTTGGAAATTAATCCACAAAGAGACCTTGTTTTAAGTAAAATGGGAAGAATTGTGGAACTTAATTTTCCCCTTTGTTATTGGAGAAGCCACTGGAGGCTACCGGACTTCCCCTTTAGTAATTCTTGTAGCTTTTACTGGGACACTTAATAACTGTAATTAGGTCCGTGCAATCACACTCTTTATTTTGGTGATTTTGTTTATTAAAAGCCCTCCTAATGGTAATAATGGCTGGAGCAACAAGAGTGCGGGATGTTGGTTGGGACAAAAAGGGAGGATTCAAGAGGGAAGGAAATGGAAATTCGTGGGGAGGGAAGAATTACCTTTTTCCGCCTCCTTGTAAAATCTGTACATGTACTATTTCCATGACTCTACAACAAGGGAATTTTACACCCATCGTCAACAATTTTCACCAGCTTTCTCCCAGGCCTTCCTTTTGTACGATGGCGAGGGAGGGAACAGCACTTTCCTCTATTGCCTTAATTACCGAGGACTCTCATTTCATAAATAAACACTTTTATTACTCAAACACTCCACAGTCATTTGGTGGGACTGTCTCTTCCTCTCCTTTGTGTTCAATATTCCGCTTTCCCCTTCGTTCCTAAAACTCTATCGTTTCCTCTCTTTTTGCAATGTTTGCTATCTCTTTCTTGTGAGGTATCCCTATCAGTTTTGTGTTGCTTCTATTTATTTTCTGTCCAGCTCGCTTTTTCTTCCGCTGGGTCTGCTTTTGCCGATATTCTGTTCAAAATTTTATCCTTTTCCTCTTTTTTTTATTTTATATTCGTTGTTATACTCTTTTTATATTTTAGAGTTTCCTGTTTTTGTGTAGTTTATCTCTATCTATTGTTTTAGGAATCTCGTCTCTTTACATGCTCTTTCCCCAATTTTATAGAATTTGACTTCTCTTTTTAGTTTTGTTCCGCACTTTTTGTTTTTCTGTTTCTCTTTGTCTCCGGTATATTTTCTCTCCTCGTCTGCTTTGTATCTGTTACTTTTTTCCTCTCTCTTTGCTGAATCTCCTCTTATTTAATTTGTTCCTTTCTTCTCTTTTTGCTCTTATTTAATTTTTTCTTTCTTCTCATTTTTCTATTATTTAATTTTTGTCTTTCTTCTCTTTTTCCTCTTATTTAATTTGTTCCTTTCTTCTCTTTTTCCTCCTATTTAATTTTTTATTTCTTCTCTTTCTCCTCTTAATTTATTTTTTATTTCTTCTCTTGTTCCTCTTTTCCTGTTTTGGTTTTTCCTCTTTTTCTGGTTTTTTCCTGTTTTGGTTTTTCCTCTTTTTCTGGTTTTTTCATGTTTTGGTTTCTCCTCTTTTTCTGTTTTTTTTTCATGTTTTTGTTTCCCCTCTGTATCTGTTTTTTCCTGTTTTTGATTTTCCTATTTTTCTGTTTTCTTTCTGTTTTCCAATTTTGCTGTTTTCTCTTTTTCTGCTTCTATCAGGTTTTTTCTTGAATTTCTTTCTTTTATTCTTTTATTCTGTTTCCTTTATCTGTTTTTGTTTTTTCAAGTGCTTTGTTTTCTTCTATACTTCTGTTTCGTTTATCTGTTTCTTTTCCTTCACGTGCTTTCTTTTATTCCATTTTTCTGTTTCTTTAATATTTTTCTTCCTTCTCTGCTCATGCCTCTTGCTTCTTTTGTGCCACGCATATTTGTGGCCTGATTTGCTATTTCTCCTCCCGCTTCTTTTTTGCCCGTTGTCGTTCTCCATTTATCGTCTCTCACTTCTACCTTTATTTTCTCTTCTCGCAATTTCTTTGTGTTCTCTCTCATTTCTATTTCAACGTATCTCTTTCTATATTTCTTTACTTCCTGACTGTAGTGTAAATGTTTCCGTCCTATCCGATACACACTTTCCATTTATTTTCTCCTACTGCCCTTCCAAATTCGTTTGCCTTACTCATGTCATACTTTGCTATGTCCCCTTCCCTGCCGCGGACATTATCTCCAAATTTCTGTGGCGGCCTTTTCTCTTATTTTCATTGTATGAAGAAGGAAACGGAGAGACTTTAATGGTTCTAATAACGGTCTAGAAAAAGTTTAATGGCGAGAAACTAAATGGAGGGAACTTTGCTGGTCGTTGCATATATTTAACCAAAATTACACGTGTGTTGTGGCTACTGTAGTCAGGAGAAAGTCCTGGCTTTCTACAAAACTATCATATGCGTAGATTTGTTTCGGTGTTATTTTGAATGCAAACTGTACGCGGTAGCTTCATAAAATCTCATTTTAAAAATGTTCATTTTTCAATGAATAATTTAATTGTTCATTGAGTGAAACACGAATGATGATCAAAGGAATTGACAAAAAATAGATACCGTAAATTCGGCTGATGGGCATATTATTTGTTCTTCATTTTTTTAACCCTTACCGTGGATTTTTAGTAATGGGAAAGCAGTAAAAACGAAGACTAAAGGCTGGAGTATAGGAACGGAGAAAGTGGAAAAAGATGCGGTAAAAGAAAGGACTTTTTTCTCTCCGTTCAATCTCTTTTTTCAATCTCCTCCACTTCTTAGAAAGTATGTTTGGTTACATTCTTCCGGTTCCGTGCTTATTCTTCTATTCCTTACCCTTTTATGTATGTACATATATATCTGCACATATGTACGCTTATATCCCCGTACTATTATGCCCAACACCCTTTCATTTGGTGGAATACTTCCTCCGCCTTCGCAGGTTCTACATACATTCTCGGAAAACCACTAACTTTCTCCAAGCTTTCTCCATCTCCTTTCATGTGTATTCCTCGATATTCAAGTGAATCTGAGGATAACCATCGTACCTTGTAATTTCTCACAGAAAAGCCACAATTGTTTTTTTGGACCTTTCAAATATTTTCTATGGTCCAATTGGCTTCTACCATATAGCTTCTTCCTTACCTTTGAATCTTTCAAAGGCACGGTGAAAGAAAGTTGAGGTGAAATTCGAGCTGCAGTGAACATACTGCATCCGTTTTTTTGTGTTCGAGGTGGAATTCTTGGGATGTGTAAGTGATATAGAATGGATGCTGTGGAAACACACGGAAGCCGAACGCCATTGAATAGGCCAAATAACAAAAGGCACGGTATTACAAGACATTGCTTGAGAGAGAAGTATTCAGAAAAGGCAGGTGAATTTTGACAGAGAAGTGAAGAAAGATTGAAGAGAGAGAGTGAGATAACACTTGAGCGAAAAGTCACTACAACAAATTAAGCAGCACAATCTGGATATGCAACGCAGACAGCAAAATAGAGACAGTTAAGAGCGACAGAAATAAACAAAGAAAGATTAGCACGAGAGGAGTAGAAGACAAAAATGGAGAGACAGATAAAGAAAGGAACAATTTGAGCAACGCGAAATCAAGTGCGAAAGAAGAAAAGATAACAGACTGAATTAAAAGTAAGAGGGAAAGCGAAAGCAAGAGAAAGAAGACACGAAATAGAGAGAGAGATCGAAAAAATATATTTGAGAGTGTGGAAAGCAGAGATACACAAGGAAAGCAGGAGAGACGGAAAAAGAATGTAGAGAATGAGATGCAGGAGATGATGAAAAAATAATTACAGAGAGATAGTAGGGAGAAAAAGTTCGAAAAGACAAAAATGAAAATGGAGAATACAATGAAATGAACAGGTAGGACAGAAAATGGAGAAAAATGAGAAGACAAAAATAAATGGAAAAAAGGATAGAAAATAACGGAGAAAGGGCAGAAATCCAACATTGACAGGTAAAATGTAGAAAAAAGATGAAAAATGAAGAAAAATTATGGTAAAACAAGAAAAAATGGAGAAAAGGAACAAAGAAGGAGAAAATGCAAAAAGAAAAAGAACTAGGAAAGGAAGAGGAAAAGAAAAAAAGAAGGACGCAAAACAGAGAAAAAGGAGAAGAAAAGGGAAAATGGAAAAAAGGATAGACAATGAAGAAAAAGGAAAAATGAAGTAAAGGAAAAAAGAAGGGTACAAGGGAAAAAAAGGATGGAAAATGAAGAAAAAGAATGGAGAAAAATGGAGAAAATCAAAAGAGAACGAGAAAATACCGAGAAAACAAGAAATAGGGAAAATCGAAAGACAAAAGGACGAAAGATGAGAACAGAAAAAAGACGGCTAAGATTAGCAAAGGCATGCTATCTCCGCAGAGAAAAGCAGAAGAGATCCAGAAATATATTAAGAAATACGAAGATTTGTAATCAAGAAGATCACATGCCGAAAGTGAAAGGAGTAAGCGCAAGACATTCCAGGTCTAAACCCAACTTTCTCCGGTTTCCCAAGAATCCAGTGGGTAAGACGGAACATGGACAAGGATGAGAAAGCCGGTGAAAGCTTTTGCCCAGTTTTCCCTCCTTCCTTCCACTGCACTGCCAAATCTCCCAGGAATTTCCCGAGCAATATCCCCACTTCCTCCTATACACATTGTATATAAATGGAGAAAGAGAAGAGGAAGACCAGGAAAAATAAGAAATGCATAGGGTATATACTCCTCGGCAATGTTTGTTCTGTAGTACTCTCCCTTTCTCCAGGTAAAAGAGGATAAGCCCTTACATTTATGGCCTTGTATGCTCCGCCATAGACAGTGAAATATACATGTACAAGTCAATACTTGAGTGTAATTGTGTCCATATAAAAAAATACATCCCTACACCATTATGCTTTTATCTCGAATTTGTCTGGTCCCTATAACTTTCTCCTTATGGAACTTGGAAGCCACGCTTGGACGGTAGTAATCCAGATTTTATGCAATTTCAATATGAACCTCGGAGCTTATTATTTATGTATAAGTAATTGTACGGAGCTTTCCATCTCTTCTTACTATCTCCTTATTTTCGGTTTTATACAATTTATCTCTTATATTCTCTTCTTCTTTGTCCCTTGTACATTTTTTTCTCTCTTATACACTTTCGTTTTTCTCCCTTATACAGTTTTATTTTTTCCCTTGATATCCTTCGTCTTTGTCTGCCTGTATCCTGCTTTTTCTCTTGTATACATATCCTTTTTTCACCGAAAATGTTTCGAACGAAATTGGACCTTCTTCCTAAAATGGGCAAATTTCGTCTTAGGTACACCCAAGGCCAGTCAGAGTATACAAATATATACATATATGTATGTATGTCTTTCTGCAGAATAAAAAGCAGGAGAAAGAGTGGCCTTGTCCTATTCAAAATTGAAGTGAGAAAACTAAGACAGACAACTCCCTTTTTTGTGCTGCCGAAGCTAATGTTTTTCCAAGGACCTTTTACATACATGTAATCTCACTTGTTTTCAAGGAGACACTTTTCCCATGTTTTTTCTGGATCAAATGCATTTTCGATCTTCTGTAACTTTTCTGTGAATGTAAATGTTTTTTATACTTACATATGTATGTATATGCACGTGAAAATGACGTATCTTGGGAAATACTTGGGATTTTGGCAAGCAATTGAAAATTATATCTAAATTGTTTTTCGTTTTTCGTCGTTTATGTTTCGAATTTATATTTTGCATTCAGCATGAAATGTAACGTGTGATATTTAAATTTGTATTATATTTAATTTTAAAGAATATTTAATTTTAAAGAATATTTAATTTTAAATCATATTTAATTTTAAAGGACATTTCCTGAAAATGTCATCTTAAAATGTATTCATGAAATATATTTTGTATTCATAAAATATCATCTTAAAGGATATTTCTTTTGAAATAACAATTTCAAATAATTATAAACAGGCATTATATTTTTGAGTTTGTGAGAAATTGTGTTGTAAGGATGCAATTTTTATGCAAATTGATTGATGTGGCTAAAATTGTTTCCAAAACGTATTATTTAAACGCCATTGCAAGGTAAACTCACATCTTACCGAATTTACAATGTTGCGTGAAAACGCCATTCAGTATTTTATTTGTTCCACACAATGCTATTCGGAACTTAAATGATCCTTGGACTTTTCTGGAATTTTCTTTCTGATTTTATTTTCAGCTTTAGTTCCCCTTACTTTATACTTTATGGGTGAGCTCCAGCCACGCATATAACCGTACGAGGTAATATATTGTTGGGATGTCCCCCATTCTTTATTAGTTCCTTCCAATCCATTGTTTTTCTGGTATCATTTCACCAAAAGATTTTATTTCTAATTCCACATTACTTTCTCTTCCCTGACTTTCTCCTCCGGCCGACGTCTGTCTCATGTTTCATCATGAGTTTTCTCTTATAAAAAAAACTCCTTACACAAACAAGAGGAGAAAAGAGTAGAAATGTCCAGGAATTCTTCTTTCTCTCGGATTTTTTTACTCCCTTTGGAAGAGAAATAAAACTCCATCCAATCCTTTGAAGACATTTTATTACATTCATCCTCCGAAAATATTCACTCTTGTACGGGATCCACCATATTTATTCCTGGGTTATAACCCCACTACGGCGTTAGCCTTAATATTACAAAAGCAATGCCAGGAAAAAAGAAAGAAGCAAAAAAGGATTCTAAATTGGATTTTTACTACTCTCCTTTTACGTGTATGAGCAATGTATGGACCAATAACCCCCATTTATAACACCTGATTTCTCCCCGGGCGCACGAACCTTTTAAACCAATGAAAAAAATGTAGGTTTTTTTGACCACCACCAGAAGATAAAAAAATATATTGGTTCTTCTCATCCATTACCCAGAGGAGAAAGTACTGGATTGGGGATTACGAGGAGAGCTCCCAGGGAAAAAAATTTACAATCAGTGAAATTGATTCTTGGGTGTGTCAAAACAATTATTCTGTACTTTTTCCACCAATGTAATGCTATACCCGCCCGTTATTTACAAATGTGGTCTGCTCTCATCAACTTTCTCCATTGTATCATTCCAGGAGAATTGCCACTTCAAGATTGACACTTTTAAACGTCCGTTGCTTTCCCTGGATCGAATTGAAAAGGAGAGCTATTACTTCCATTTTTCTCCAGGTTATTTTCACTCTATCGCAGCAGAAACTGAATACAGTTGATGCTCCCTGTAAAGGCCTCCCTTATAACAATTCTTACTCTATAACAGCGGCAAAAAATGCTCTCCTCAAAAACTTGCTCCAATTGTTAACACAAACATATCTTTTTTCTGTAACGGGCAACATTTGCTGCTAAATAGAGTGTTTTTATAAAGAGAAGCGCCTGTATACTGCAAGCAGAGTAAATTCCTTAAATAAAATAGCATGACAAAATGCTTTCTCTTCAAAATAATTTTTCAAAAAAGGTTTACAATATCCAAGAAAATTGGAGAAAGTGTTACACAAAAAAGGCATGTGGGTCGCAATAAAAATATTCCCGCCAGATTAAAACGGGAAATAATTAAGAAAGGGTTAAAAACGGAAAGCCTTTGTACCGATTTAAATATTAACTAAACACATTTAAGAAATCTTGGAAAGAATAAATAAATAAAATGTGTCGACAAATAATTTGCTCAGAAACTTTCGAGTGCAAAATAGCAAATCTCTTTTTGAGGTGAAAAAACCGGTAGGATCTGTGCTTATATTCGTGCAAAATTACACAAATGTTCCAAGACGTGTGTCGGCAAAAATCAAAGAGATTGTCTAGACCTACATAAAAGGGAGAAAAAGAGGGAAAGTGAAGATGAATGAAAGGGAAAAGGAGGACAGTAGAAGTGAAAAGAGACGGCATTTGTGCCCCATACATATAAGTATGCCAAAAGCTTTCTAACGATTCCCTGAAATTCTATCCGCTCCCATTTACTACAGCCCTTTATTCATCTGATGTCATTAGGGAAAGAGTAATTTCAAATGAAAGTGTAGAGTTTCCCCGTAATGTAACAGGTAAAGGATGTAACTTTTTTTTCCTCTAGCAAAAATCCTTTTGTAATTCACTCCCTTCTATGTAGACAAAAGCTCTTTGAAAGAGAAAGTAGGTGAAACAGTTCAACAAAGAGAAAATAATAAAACAAATCATATTACCAAACTGACAATGAGGGAAATTTGAATGGAACTGGAAAAATGGGGCATAAATAGGAAATGAATGTGAATTGACTCGAAATTAACAAAACGTGAAAACTGAAAAGCCTTTTTCCCTTGTGAGATCCATTCAAGCAAAAAAGAGGAATTAAATTAAAAATAATGTCGAAAGCAAGAAACAATATCGTCGAAAAAAACTGAAAACGGGAGAAAGTCATCGAAATAAAAACGAAGCAAAAAGGTAACCATCTATAGAAGATGAAATTAAATTAAACGTAAATAATTTTGGATGGGAAAGGCACCATTAAAAAGGGACGGACGGAGGGAAAATCAGCCTGCAAGTAAGGACAACAAGAAAATAAAGGAGGAAAACAGAGACATAAGAGAGATAACAAATAAAGGCGTGTTCATAGACAGGGATTCCATAATGAAGGGGAAGCAAAAGAGGGAGATTCGATTCTCGAAAGGGAAAATCTGTTAGATGAGAAAGAGTGAAAAGAGAAAGCGAGAGGGAGAGAGAGAAAGACAAATCGTCCCTTTTTTCCCGGAACTTATTACCAAGAGATTTTGACACATCAAATGGGAGGAAATTACGAGCATACTGTCGAAGGTGCGAATGACGACACATATATCTATAGACATATGTGTACATAGATATATCTATAGATATGTAGATACATGAAAAAGGGCCTCTCCTATACATATATGTACAGGAGAGGCCCTTTTTCATGTATGGGGTCCATACAAACTCCAAACATGTTTCTTGGCTGAGTTTGGACAGGAGTCCTCGTAGATCAATCGCTCAACTACACTAGGACGCCGTACTTATTAGAAACATTACTATACTTTCACCCGCCGAGTCTATTTAATGGTGTTGGTATCGGCTCATGTCAAGGCTTTTGCTACATTAACTCTCGCTGCTTTTGCTCTTGCTTGTGCTCTGGACTCTCTCCTTTCTCGCTCTTTTTCTCTCTCTTTCTGGCTCTCCTTCTGGCTCTATTTCTCACCATACTCCCACCTTTATCTTTCCTTCTCTCACTTTCTCACTACTTCTCACAATTTCCATTTTGCGTGAATATGAAATGTATATTATGTGATCGTGCAACTAATACACAGGAATAAATGACGTATTTATTGGGGCACTG
>JAQGBT010005173.1:0-14869 GCA_034698585.1 Disparrhopalites patrizii
ACATTCAGAAGGAAGCCTCTCTGGAAATTACGGGTCATTTCCAAAGAGGGGAAAATTATTCAACTAAAATACATTTATTTTAACTTAAAAAAACAGTATAGGGAAAATACATACATATACATATATGTACAAATATTTCCTTTTTATTTATTTTTTTATCTGGAGTCCCTTTTATTCAAAACAGCTCCAAACATTTTTTCAGCCCGAAAATGCCCTCAGCCAGTGCTTCTCAAAAGATGTTGATAAGCTTCTGGCCGGTCATTCCCATTAATTAGCAAAAATTACCTTCATTCTTATCAGAGATAAGCAAATACGCATACCTTCCCTTTTTACACAAACAAGGTGAAGACTTGGAAACAACAATTTTTTTTTTACATTTTCTAAATATATACATTTTTTTAATTTTATTTTTCACACAAAACTTCCACAGGACAAAATACTTACAAATATTCGACAGTATGAACAAAGTCCGGATTCGGCTGTAATAGCATGCTATTCGAAAATGCTTCATTGCTTTTAGCCTTCAAGAAGAGAATGATTATTAATTGGTTCGATGAATATACAATGCTCACTCTTTACAAATTATATTTATTTCAGGTTAGGTATGTTATGTTCTCAGTAAATTAGACTGACTAAATCCAGTTGTGCCCTAGATTTAGTTTGTCTAATTCTCATCGTTTACAAGCTAAAAATTATTTTATTTGTTTACCAAACGAACTAATTAACATTATTATAGTCATTACAAGCTTAATAAAGACATTTATTGCAATAATGTGTACAATGTAATTTTATATTTTAAGAAACAAGTCGTATAGGTATTCAAGGACATAAAACCAAGCCTTGGATTTGTATTTTTACTCTCTAAATTCCATAAACGTAATAACCAAACTGGCCGTGTTGGTGATAATAACTCCCAAGATGGTGAGGACAAATGATCTGTCCACGTAAAAAAAGCTTCCAACATAGAAATTTAGAGGCTTGCAGCTTCTCCGGTACATCCAGAACCATTTGGACCACCTGCAACCCCTCCAAGACATGATGGTGTCCTTAGATATCTCATGAGTGCGCCCAAACGTTCGATAAAGAAATACGAAAATGGTGCATAAGCCGATTGCCAGGATAATCCCTCGGTGATTATTGAAGACAATGGCTTGGAAAAGGTTCAAGATAATGGCGGAGACCAAGAATATTTCATAGCACAAGGTCCAGATACTATAGGCCGTGTTAACATACGTTTGGAGGACGGCGAGCTGATTGTACCATTTCACCCTTTCGGTCAAGGATATCCCCGCGAATTTCTCCAACGTTGTCGTCATTCTGTAAACGTCAAAAGAGGAGTTGAGCCCTTAATGTTTTGAACTTATAATACGTAAAAAGGCTATACATTTTGTTAACAAATTCAACAAGAACCGTACTTCATTGATGTAAGCATGGGAAGTATGGAATAAATGTATGAATACAAGGTAGCCAGATGGAAAATGCCGGAATAGTAATGGAATAAACTGGTGGACAGATGAAATAAATAGCACAGAAACCGGGTCCTGGTGGTGATTTCCCGAGGATTCCCGGACAATGACGTGATTAACCAAGGGGATTCCGGGAACTTGAAACAGCCTTTGCCGTAAGTGAGGCTCGCAAAGCAAGCTAGAAACGTCCCTGTTCGTAGCAAAGAAGTTACACTTTCCCCCGTGCGTTTTGTTTTCTTTTTCCAAGTGATTCCTATAAATTGGTAATAGGTTAATTGATTAATTAATTAATTGATAGGTTAGTTGATAAATTGGCGATAGGCGATAGGTTAACATAATAGATTAATTTAGGAGTCACGTATCAGTGCAAATTTCTCGAATGCCTATTATAAAACGTGAGTTCAAGCCGAAGTGAGACGTTATAAGCTTTAACATTGGCTTCACGCACTTTTGGCTTTGACTTTTTGTCGGCCATCGGTCATAGGGTCATGGGCATACTAGTGTATGCATATATTGTACATACTATAGCAGCAAAGTCTGCTACCTTCAAAAGTCCAAACCCAAAATTTCTCAAGTTAGGTTAAATAGTATTAAATTTAAAAGCTTGTCGCGATTTCAGATCTACTATAAGTCCAATTAAATATACATGAATTAAAAACTGCGCTCACTGCCATCACGTTTGGAAATGTCCAGAAAGCTCTGGATGATCCTCTGATGTAGGCCCTTGTACCTCCAGAGGGTCCAGTGGCTGGAATTTAAGCTCAGGTAACAAATCCAGAAGTACGAAGTTCTCATCGTCCATCTGACGGACTCGTTTCCTGTCAACAGAATTTGTACTAATCGCCATGTGAGAATGACTTCGTAGATCAAAAGGCTGGCAATGTGAAGTTGGTACAACAATCTTCTTATTTTGGATTTATTCGTCACAATTTGACTAGGTTTTCTCCATGAAAAAGGCAGAAATTGGGCATTGTAGGCAAAATTCATCATGTTCCCGTAACATTTTTGACTTTGATGGGAAATCATTTCGTTCTTGCTTATATAGCTATAGGCTTAGGCTATAGGCTAAATCCAGTAGATTAACACAAAACCCGTATGTAGTGCTACACTGTATGTTGGTGATATTTTTTGCAATACTAGTTGGATTAATTGCAAGTATCTCTCAACTCTAATAGTTCTGCTTCTTCCATAAAGTAATGACTCAGTCATCGCTACACTGAATCATCTCAACAAATTTCCCGAAACATGATTATCAAGTCCGCTGTATTCCTGTTAGTGATTCTCAAAATGGTGCGGACAAATTTTAAGTGTTCAGTCCACAAAGAATGTACGCTTTAAATTTCATATAATGTAATGATTCCCAAGATGTTGAATCCATTACAGTTGTACGAACTATGAACAAATTTTGGAAAACAGAAATATTCAGTCGTTGTTTATACTTCACTCCAGTCGAAGATAATCCAAATAAACAAAAACAAAGGGGGTAGGCGTATCAGCTTCCTCTCTTGTGTGCGTGTAAGATAACGATATTTTAATTGACGAAATCTGTCCAATCACAAATTCAAAATTGTCACTTTGGCCCTCGAGCTCTGGAGATTTGATTAGAATCTAGTAAAAACAAACAGCATACTTAATTATTTACTTGTCCTTACTTTTTTTTGGACCGCTTTCAATCAACTTGAAAACAACACTGGTGGTCTAGAAGGGGCAGGCTGATACCCGCATTTTACGTAGAAGGCCTGGTTGATAAGGTCTAATAAAACTGAATTTCTCTCGGCTTTCTTCTTTGCCCAGTGTTTTCCAGCATATTTTATGTTCAGATTATTACTGGAAGATTAATTTTTATCTGTCAGGAGCCATCCCATGGAATAAGCCACTCGGCCCTGCGCAATAAAATTTGGCCTCTTGGGCTGTTCATATCCCGGCAGGTATTCATTCTGCGTGCTTTGTGAGGAAGTGTAAACATAATTTAAGTGCGAGTTGTTTTCCTCATAACGTCTAAACAAAAAAAATGAGAAGTTGAGCCTGAACTCACAAAAGGGGCTTTCAGAATTGGTCAACCTCAAGGTTTCTGCCACAGTCTAGTCAGAAGTTATGGCGGATGAAAAAACCAAATGTTCTTGTTATGTAAATGGAAGACATGCATATACTTGTATCTTTAGATTTAATCATATTTTTTTCATTAAAAATTAAATCCATAGGATTTTGCTACTCTCTAAATTCCATGAATGTAATGACCAAGTTCGCCGTGTTGGTGCTAATCATGCCCAAAATGGTGAGGACAAACGTTCTGTCCACATAGAAGAAGGTTTGAACGTAGATATTGAGGGGCCTGCAGCTCCTTTGGTATCTCCGGAACCATTGCGACCACCAACATCCCTTCCAAGTCCTGATGATGTCCACAGAAATGCAGTGTGTGGATCCTAATACCTGGAAGAGAAATACGAAGGAGATACCAAGGACAATTGTAAGGACGATCCCGCGGTGATTGTTGAAGATGACGGCTTGGAAAAGATTGAGGATGATTGCAAATGTGAAGAATAATTCCGTGCCCAACGTCCATGTTCCGTAGGCGGTATTGACATACGTTTGAAGGACAGTTAATTGACTGTACCATTTTGCTCTTTTCTCCAGGGAACCACCAGGACATGCCTCTGTGACGGGAGTAATTCTACCATAATATTATAATATATTTTGTATATGAGAATAATTGCATTTTTTTTCCTTTCAATTATTACATTTAATTTAGTCTCATGGGAAGCAAGTGCAAAAATGATTAAAAAAACATTACGCCATGGATTTGAGCAACGACAGGACGACATGGACATAGCAGTACATCGTAACTGCTTGGATCAAGGTCGTGTAGTAATGGAACAAACTGGTCTCCAAGTGGAATAAATAACCCACAAATCTTGCTCCAGAGGGCATTTTCCAGGGATTTCCAGCCAAAGATGTGATCAACCATGGCGATTCCGGGGAAGAGAAGCTCCTTACGCCGAAGGTGAGACTCCCGAAAACGACGGTGAAGCTCGTAATCCGCAGGAAGAAATTCACATTCTGCTCTTCACCTTCAGAAATTTCCAGGAAATTCTGGATAATCCTCTCGGACAGTCCCTCATGTCTGAGGGGGGCCCAATGACCCGCATTGAGGATGAGGTAACAAGTTAATAAGTACGCCGTTCTCATTCGCCACACGAAGGTTGACGAGTCCTGGGCGAAAATTAATTGTAGTAAACGGCCAGCAAGGAAGATTTCGTAGATACAAATGCACCACATATGAATTCTGTGGAGCCATTTTGTTGTCCAGGTGTGGTGATCCGAAATTTGTCCGTAGTCCTTCCACTTGAATGGGATGAATTTTAATTTGTGCCCGAAATTCATGATTCTGCCGTAAAGCCTTTCGCTGGGGCGGGAAAGCATGATTTCTCCGATTATTTAATTCCTTCGTCTAACAGCAGATTTGGCTCTGAATTGTTGGATTTTTGCTTACTTCTCCTTGACCGATGCAAGACTACAAAACTCTGGGTGTTGCATCAATCCATATTCTATTTATATACGTAAAAGAATTGGCATAGTCACAGTTTTTTCATCTGATATACGTATCTATATATACACATCCTCGTAAGGCTTTAGTTCCCAACCTAAAATCACTAGGTATGAACACACATGTTGGACCGTGTAGTTAAAAAGGATCCTCCCTAATGTAGATTTGCAGGTATTTGTGCAAATTTTTAGTTATTTCGTCATGCAAACCTGGGCATAAGAGATGTTTCTGAATACTGTAATTAAGAAATGTGGCGCAGTATTTCCAATTAGTGTAGACTCGTCAAAGTATACATATGTATTATAATAAGAATACAGTCGACACTCTATATAACGAGCCTTCCTCCACCGGATTTTTGCACTATATGTACATACACATAACACGAATCCCACCGGAAGGATTGCAATGGTAAAATCGCACTTTATAACAAAGATTTTATAACGGATTTTTATACAACGAAAACATTTTGAATCCTCCGCCATAATTAAGCATCTTTCAGCATATAACGATTTTAGGCCACTTTTCTCTCTATAACAGTTTTTTTCAGTTTTGAATGCCCCACCATTAAGCTTATTTCACATTGCGGTTTTGGGCCACCACGTCTTTATGTGTCCTCTCTACAACGGTCTTTTTTTCGATGTAACGGTGTTGCGACCCCACTGGACACAAACGTACGGTTTTCTGTGTAACGGTTTTGTATTATTACGTATAATGTATTTATTGATTTTCTCTATCAAGGCTCAACAAAGTTGTTATGTTTTTAACTGCCATGTCTAAAGAGAATCGACTGTAAATACATAATGATTGGGTGTTAGTGAATGGATACAGCTGTTAATATAAGCGTACGGTCAGTCAAGTTCAATTAGGAGAGACACAAGACAAGTACTAATAGGTGGTCATATTTGTCCCTTTTAATTATTCATACAGTCGCATCGTTCTCTGATCCTCCCTGCTGACTTTCGTCCTCTTTTTACGTTATGTTCTTGGAATTGTATGGGTATTACACAGATTACGGGTACTTTTGGCTATTTCCCGAGGATTCCGGGCCAATGACGTCATTAGCCAGGGGATTCCCCGAACTTAAAACAGCATTTGCCATACAGATGACGCTCCCAAAAAAAAAAGGGATGAAGGTGTCGCTGCTTAGAAGCCTCATGGTATCGCCCTAAATTTTGGTAAAGGAATACAGTCGAACCTCTCTATAACGTGCTCCCTTATAACAGGTTTCTCTCTGTACCGGTGGCTGAAAATGCTTCCCTCAAAAACTTTCTCCAATTGTGAACATAGAAATTTCTGTTCTCTATAACGGTTTTTCGTTATAACGGGGAAAATATGTTGATTTAAGGAGAACCGTTATAAAGAGGTTCGACTGTACGAAAAGGTGGACTATAGCCGATTCTCAGTTACACTGCTGCACTTCCGGCGAAAGAAAATCAGTACACAGCGGATAATATGCGTGTTACAGATGTATGGAAATTTACATGGGAAAACAGTATAATTTATGCTCATATGTTGCCTAAATGTTCTATTGCATGCGTATATACACAGACACATTAACTTCCTTAACATTTCTTGTCTACACGATCGATCAAAATCAGTACGTTTAAAGCAAGCTAACTCTGTTAAATGCGTATTCTATAAGCGCCTCTTAGAAGAGAAGTTTGTGCTGGTTCTGTGTTAAGAGGTAGACTTTTGAATTTTTGTTTGTTTAGCATTTTAAATGTAACAAGTTACAAATAGTTGGCTGCTGCGGAAGAAAGTAATGCGCCTATTTCAGTATGAAATTTGAAGACGTAAGTACATTAGACAAACATTTAATGCATAATAGCTAAAATATCAACTGAATTTATTTGTGCACAACTACACATCTACGTAGATGTAAAACTCTTAAAAAACAATATTCTAATAGGGAATGTCTACATAATATATAAATCACCAATAAGATCCATAACAACTCTAATTATCAGCCCTTTAACTGACGCAAAGGACAAACAAGTTTAGGCGGAGCACAAGCAGACTCACAAGTAATTTAAAAACTATTAGTGACAATTCATATTTGTAAGCGTCACGTTGACACGTGGCTCTTGCTACATTGCAAATCCTAAATTTCTTGGTCTATGTATTATCATACATAATTATATTGTGTGAACACTGGTATGTTCACATTTGGTTTTGGTGGCTCTCGGCAATGCTATTTAATATCAGATAATATTAATGTAGTTGGGAATACTGGACCAAAGCGTGTATTAAAAATCGTGCGGTCTACTTCAATTTTCACCGAACATGTTTCTTACACCTGAGCAAATGATACACAACAGCAAACGTCAACATTAATTCTTTTATCAGACAAGAGGAAATAAATGTTGTTTCTACAGCAGATACGTAAATGATTTTTGGACTAATTGAAAATTTTGTTCGTTGAACTAACAAGTTCTGTCGAAGTCATCACCATTTAAAATTTATATGGTAGTGGGCTTGCGTTGCCGACAGCGCTCTTTACTAATCTTACTTAAGAATAAAATCCGTGTGACTTTTTTCCGTTCGAGACATCTGTCAACTCCCGGACGCACTCTTTTACGGTCGTACTGATTTATCAAACTGATAAATTTTCAAAGTGAGTGACAACACACAAAGTTTTGGTGTGAAGATTTCGAAAAATTCGAAATTGTTGGGACAAACTTTTGTCATTTTGTTCTTATGGATGCCCTAGTCAATACCCTGACCCGGGGTAAATCCCATTTATTTATGTGAAAACGTTTACTTTTAGGTTAAACATGGGGTTTAACCTAACTTTAATCGCCAATTTGAACATTTATAATGCCTACGTTCAGTCTGCTGTATAAATAAATTCGGTGTAATAATGCAACCCGCGCAAAAAGTAAAATCAGAAGAATTAGCAGATAGCTTCTCTGTAACAAATTACATACTAACAAGTAACATACGCCACATGTAAAACGCATTTGGAGCCGATATTTTTTTCACAGATGCACCACCTTGGGTAATCACCAAATATATAAAAAATTTGGGCCAGCCATCTTCAGTTTATTCAGTCTTTCAGTTTTATACAGTTACTAGTAATCGGCTGGGTCATTATAAATCAATTAGAATTAGAGAAATACGCAGGTAAATGTAATTCGGCATTATTATGACAGAAACAAATTAATTAACTCTGGCCATCCCTCCATTTACCCTGAACTTAAAATTGTAACCTAAACATAATCACTCCAACCTAAACCGCATTAAGGATTCTAAATATTTCAAAGTTTAATTATAATACTCCGCGCTTATTTGAGCATTGTATAATTAGTATAATTGTTTTTAGCTATAGGATGGTCAAGAGTACCGAAAAACGAGGGTCAGTTGTTGAACCATGGTGTACAACTCGCGTTCCTGGAAGCAACCCTTTGTCTGCAGCACAAAACATCAAACACAATCAACCTAATTGTAATGATTTCCAGGGGACAGGAATTCTCTTGACCGAAAAAGCACTGAAGTACCTTCGCCTTAGTTGCAACTTCGGAGACAAATTAGGGTCTCAACCGTGTCAATGGAAAATGGACTCGTCAGAGATCGTCGCAAAAACCGGACGAAAGAGACTTTTGTGGAAGTGTGTCGTTTCTTGCGCAGAAATTTATCCCCTCTATGTAATTGGCAGAGCTGTGCAAGTCTCCATTCCGGAGGAGTTGAGCCCAGTCAAGGTAGTGCACGTTCAGATGATGGCCGCCTTCTACCTTCTGGGTTTATTGCTGTACATCACCGTACTACACTATTGTGATGCGATAATTGCCTTACTAAATAACATCGTTAGCTTCAGCAAGGACTTTGAACGTAAGGTTGTTCCACTTTTATATACTATGCATTGCTGTAAGCAAATGTGATGTAAAAAATGATGTTGATTAAATGCTCGCTGTCCCACTAGGCAAATATACAGACGGCAACGGACATCCAGTGAGGGTAGTACGAATTTTGGCCATGTTTACGGAGTTAGTGTATCATGGATTTAACGGGTTTACCACGATGTGTCTGGCCTACTCCGTCGCATTCCCGCATGCATTGGAACAACCCCTTTCCTGGGCTTTTGACCTGACCACGAGCACGGCTGGAGAAATAATAGTTCGGGTACTGAACACCCTGATAATTGCAGAGCAACATGTAGCATTTGCGGGTTCTGCCATTCTTATGGTTGTCTCAGCTTTAACTCTCGCCCCTTTAATAATACTGCTGTTGGATGAGCTGGATGAATCCAAAGCCAAATGCACTCGAGCGGAGCTACGTCAGTTGGAGCAGAAGTGGCGAACGTACCGTATCCTTCAGCTATTTTTGAATTTGTTTAATGAAATGTATGGACAGGTACTAGTTCCTGGGGCAAAATATCTTGTGATCATCATATCTGTCTTCTGCTTTGTGAGCAGTTTCAAGGATCACGGAGTTCGGGCTGTGGTCGTAGGACTTTGCGGTCTTTACCTCACAATATTTCTCCTTGTGATCTGCACGTACATGTCTGAATCAGATTATAAAAGTTCTGAGTTGATAAATATGTGGTTGCGAGAGAGAAAATGCTACAATGGGATAGTAGGAAAATGGTGGGATCGGAGAATATTGTCTCTGCAAGTTATCAGGGTCAAGTCGATGTCTGCTTACTACGTGGACCGGCCCATGGTCCTAACCGTCGGTTCTATCATCTTAGAAAATACGATCAATTATCTGATTACGACTTAAATGCGTACATTCTTACCGTGGTTCATGGGCAGACACAGTAATAATTACGAGGAAATAGTGGGTAGAGCCTTAAAATGTAAGCGAAATATACGAGTTTGGAGAGACGGCCAAGTGTGAGAAATATCAAAATTAGAATTGACGTTGCTTGAACGTGGAACATATTGATTTTGGAAAGCTGGATTGGAAGCCATTTTTGCACTTATAACAGCAAAATGTCATTTATTAGCATTAAAATAAACTAAACAATGCGCACGCACTAGTTTTTGAAATATTGTGCCTAATAAATGCGCACAATCATTTCTGCGCGCTTGTCATTGTTCATATACACAATCCCAAAACACGCGTCTGTGGAATTCGACATGCTTTAAACTGGAAGCTCACGAAAATCAATGATCAAGAATACAATGAATCAGATAAGTAATAATTAAGATGTCTAATCGCTAATATGAGTAATCATTAATATCACTAATCAGTATTGGCGGTTTTTGCTTCTAAGCGCTGAATACGTAAAATGTGTTCAGCAAAAATTGGAGTAAACTTCCCACCTTACATGCAGGCAAAATCTGTTGAAAAACATGATCAATGTGCTGATCTTAGCACTGGATTTGTTAATTTGACCGGATGCGGAGTAAGCAACCGGACAACCTCTTGATGGCTTAGGCTAAAATTATGATTATATTGTGTAATTATATTATATTGTGTATTATATTGTGTAATTATATTATATTGTGTATTATATTGTGTAATTATATTATATTGTGTATTATATTGTGTATTATATTGTGTAATTATATTATATTGTGTATTATATTATATTGTGTATTATATTGTGTAATTATATTATATTGTGTATTTATATTATATTGTGTAATTATATTATATTGTGTATTATATTGTATTGTGTAAAATTATCATTTATTGTACACAGTCATTGACATATTGATTGTACTTGCACAAATATGAATGTCTTCTGAATAAATGGTATCAGTTAAAAGATCAGACTGATCCCAGTAACAACACTTTGTCTCCTCTCCTCGTATGCTCAAGGTCCCTTCATGGTTATCTGTTATCTTTGCCACTTGGCCGTAAGAAAGAATCGCATTTAAGGCACAGCTCGAAAGGTGCTTATTTTCACGATCCACTTCCACATGACATGACATATGACTATAGCTATAAGTTTTCATGGACAAACTTCGGCCTGCCCATTATTAAATTTATAATAACTGTGCGTATAGGACAGGCAAAAACAACTTCAAACTTCTCATAGGGTCGTTATTTCTTCAAGTACATTAATATATAAGTTAATTCGACTCATTTCTAATCGGTGTTGTTACACCAATTTTTTTAACAAAGCCTGTCGCTAGGGCGGGAAAGCATGATTTCTCCGGTCATTTAATTCCTTCGTTTTTTACAGTGGATTTGATTAACTGATGGATTTTTGGTTACTTCTTTTTGATCGATGCACAACCACAAAACTGTGGGTGTTCCGTCAATCATATCCTATTTATATACTGTATACTGTAAATTGACTTACTTAGTGACAGTTTTGTGACTGTCACCTGACATACATATATTTACGTATTTTCGTATGGCTTGAGTTCCCAACATAAAATAAAATGGTATGAATTCACATGTTGGAACGTGTAATTACAGAAGATTCTACCTGATTGGTACGTGCCTGTGCAATTATGTAGTAATTATTTCGTCATACAAGCCCGTGCAGTAGATTATGTTTGCGAATACACTAACTAACAAATGGGGCGCAGTTCCTATTAGGGACAGACTCGTCAAAATATAATCAGAAAAACAGCGGAGTCTCTCTATAACGGGCCTTTCTACAAGAGATTTTTTACACTATATGTACATACACATACCACGAATCCCGCCGGAAGGATTGCAATGATAAATTCGCACTTTATAACGGATTTTTTCTACAACTAGGAAGTTTAGAATCCCCCGCCATAATTAAGCATTCTTCTATTTAACGGTTTAGCATTATTACAAATTTATACTTATTGCTTCTTCTCTACCATAGGTAAATGACGTTGCTATATATGTTTTTAACTGTTATTGCTTGGAGAGAATCGACTGTAAATAATATAATGAGTGAGTGTCAGTGAATGGATGAAGCTGTTAATATATTCTGATGATTCTCTCTGCCGACTTTCGTTCTCTTGTTACGTTGTGTTTTTCGGAAATTAATCTGAGGAAGGAAACAACTGCGAATTCTGGTATATTGATTTACCCAGCAGAAACCCGGGAAATGACCATCTCGTAACTGGTTGTGTGATGGTATGTCTTGTCTTATGTTACGGCATACATATTTGCATGTTTATACACGCTAGTACTTTGGTGGTATTATAGTGCATAATGAACCTAAAAGTCGCTGGGAAATCTGGTAAGGTAGAAAGTTCCTTGAAAATTGCCAAAAAAAATAGAGAAGGACGGTATGCATAGATACATATCTATATATGTACATACATATGCACATGCATGCATTATGTATTGTGAATCTATTTTATTACATATAAGATCTCAACTCCACTAATATCTTGTCTGTTGGAACTACATTTCCCGCAAAAAATATGTACATCCTATGCTTTTCATGACGTTGAGAAAAAATGGCAAAAGAAAGGAGTTCGAGAGCATTAAATACGAAGGGAAAGTACCAGACTTTTGTCGACAGGAGAAAAAAAATTACAAGATCATGCTTTTGTGTGTCTGGGGAAGGTAAGAGGAGAATGTTCCGTGTAATAGTACTTTTCGTACAAATCCTTTAATAGAATCAAAAATGTTTTCTACAGGGGGAGAGAGAATGCCATGGGAAAATGCTCCTTATTGTAGTCAAGGGTATGGAAGAAAAAACGGTTGAATGATTAAAAACGGTTAGCATATGTATATATACAGATGTACTGAAAGAGATCACATCCACACGGGGGAGGAGGGAGAGCGAGACAATGTGGGGGAGAAAGGAACATAGAGATACAAGGATATGAGCGGGAAAGAGAAATTTGGAGAGGAAAAAATACTCGAGAGAGATAAAAAATTGAGGGAGACGTCAATAAAAGAAGCGAAAGAGAAAGATAAAAATGGAAGCCAGAGAGAAAGGCTGAGGAAGGAATTGAAGGGAGATTTGTAATTGTAGAGAAGAATCGTTTGATAACTTTGGAGACAAAGTAGGCGAGAAAATTGGTAAGAGAAAGCGTGCATCAAGAGAACAAATGGGAGCAAGACGGAAAGAACATAAGGGTGGAAGAGAGAGAGAGAAAGGAAGAGAAAAGCTAGAGAAAGTGAAAGAGAAAGAGCGGAAAATGTGAGAGATAGAAAAGCTGAAGAGAGAAAGGGAAAAGAAACTTGTAGAGAGAAATAGCGAGAAAAATTGAAGAGAGAGAAAGGGGGAGAAAAATTGCAGCGAGAGAAATGAAGAGAAAAATTGAAAAAAGAGAAATGAAGAGAGACAGGGAAAAGAAAATTGAAGAGATAAATAGCGAGAAAAATTGAAGAGAGAGAAAGGGGGAGAAAAATTGCAGCAAGAGACATGAAGAGAAAAATTGAAGAAAGACAAATAAAGAGAAGAATTGAAGAGAGAGAAATGAAGAGAAAAATTGAAGAAAGCGAAATGAAGAGAAAAATTGAAGAGAGAGAAAGGGGGAGAAAAATTGCAGCGAGAGACATGGAGAGAAAAATTATAAAAAGAGAAATGAAGAGAAAAAGTGAAGAGAGACAGGGTAAAGAAAATTGAAGAGAGAAATAGCGAGAAAAATTGAAGAGAGAGAAAGGGGGAGAAAAATTGCAGCGAGAGACATGAAGAGAAAAATTGAAGAAAGACAAATAAAGAGAAGAATTGAAGAGAGAGAAATGAAGAGAAAAATTGAAGAAAGCGAAATGAAGAGAAAAATTGAAGAGAGAGAAAGGGGGAGAAAAATTGCAGCGAGAGACATGGAGAGAAAAATTATAAAAAGAGAAATGAAGAGAAAAAGTGAAGAGAGACAGGGTAAAGAAAATTGAAGAGAGAAATAGCGAGAAAAATTGAAGAGAGAGAAAGGGGGAGAAAAATTGCAGCGAGAGACATGAAGAGAAAAATTGAAGAAAGACAAATAAAGAGAAGAATTGAAGAGAGAGAAATGAAGAGAAATATTAAAGAGAGAAAGTGAGAGGAAATTAACAGAAAGTGGGATTGAGAAAGAGAAGAATTGAGAGCGAGAGAGAGAGACTGGAAGAGAGAATGAGAGGAAATGAGAGAGAAACAGGTAGAGGAAAATGAGGAATAGGCGGAGGAGAAAGGGAGAGTCAAATACAGAAAGGAAAATAAAGATTTAGAACGTCGAAAAATGATAGAAGAGAGAGAAAGTGAGAAAAAGCGGGAAATATGAGCATTGAAAGGGATAGCGAGAAAGTGAGGAGAGGAGGCGAGTCACAGTAAAGTAAATGGAGGGATTTTGAGCCATTGGATATTCCATTTGGTTGAGTGCAATCAAAGCTCGCAGAGCGGAACTTATATGAAAGCCATTATTGCAACATTATAGATGGATCCCCTTGTCCCCCTTCTTTTTCTCTCTCTTCATATCTTGCACATGCAACATACATAAGAAATGTCCAGTTTTCTTGCATGGCTCTCTCTCCCCTCCCTTGCTTTCTACTGCCCATAAAAATTCAAGTAAAACTACCGTAAGTATTATTTTTCGGCCGTGGGAGGGTTTGAGGGTTGTAAAAGTGAAAGCGAGAGGAACTTTTAGGCATCCTGAAATCATGGAGTTTGTAAGAGATGATGAAAGAGAGAGAGAGAGGAAGAGAAATAGAAATAAAAAAAAATCTTTTTTACGGGGGAGGGGAAGAAACAGAAATGAGGAGAGGAAATGTTGAGGAAAAAATTGTAGCATTTTCGGCATTGTGTAGGGGAAAAGGGGGAGGAAATGCATTCAATCTCAAGGGGTTTTGTCCACTTTGGGATACATTGCAAGCTTTCCTTTTGCAGATTTTTTTTATACTGGTCAGTTTTCGGTTTTTGATTTCTTACTATACTTCCTTTCCGGCTTCTCAAGATTTTCATTTTACCTAACCTCTGCCTCTTCCGATCTTACTTTCTCTTGCTGTCGTCCCCATTACTCTCTCAAGGCTCTCTATTTTTTCCTGATGCTCT
>JAQGBT010005174.1:0-14865 GCA_034698585.1 Disparrhopalites patrizii
AGGGGAGCATTTTTTGCTGCTGTTATAACGAGAGTACTGTTATACAGGGGACTGTTATAGAGAGAGTCGACTGTATGCCTATATCAATACAAGCTTACTACTACTACTACTGCGTGTAAACATTCTTCCGTCTTTTAACGGTTCATTTGAATTGCCCTTCACTTATTTAGTAATAGACATATAACATAAAGAATCTGAGGTTCCAGCCAGAGCTTGTGGCTAAAAATACACTTTAAGGTGCTGCGCGCCGCGCGGCATAAACGTAGACAGGCGCACAATGGAATAATTCTGGATTACGGGTTATAAGCTACGGGTTATGTGACCCCGATATATGTAATATACTTATGAGGGATTGTCCTAAGAAGCTCCCTCACCATTTGCGTCAAATGACTTTGTGTGAAGATGGAAGCTATAGTAGTAGTAGTAGTAGTCGTCGTCGTAGACATAAAAAATCATTCCTCTCGCTCGCTGGCGTTGACTATGGAACCTTCTGGGAATCGAGACAGCCACTCCAAGTGATTAGCAAATGGGGGAAGGATTAGGAAATGGAAATTTTCCTAAATGCCTGTGAGTGAGAGTGTTTTTCAGGGAAAGCAATAAGTTAGTGGTGGTTGAAGGGGATATGGGGAGATAGAGCCTCTATACATATCACAAAGGGAAATCATGCTGAAAGAAAGAACCGACAGATTTGAGCTATTTTATTGTGTCTAAGCTAATTTACTCAAGGAAAATAGTGTGCATATGGACACTGTCTCAGTATATGTATGTATAGGTCTATATAGCACAATTTGCGCTCCTTGATGTCTCCAATGACTTACAAATACTCCCACCGCAACAGTGGAACGAAAGCAAAAAAAAACAGGATATAAGCGGAAGAAGTAAAAGGAAAAAATCGGGGAGGAAGAAAGGGCCGATTACGAAGTTAAAATACATGTTTGATTGTGATGGGATAGAAAAAGGGAGAAAATGTTTAGTGAAGGTTCCCTCTGTGCCCGGCACCATTGTATGTACAAGAGAATGGCGGGGAGAGAAAAAAAAGAGACTGAAACTTAAGCTAGAATTTCCTCTGTGTTTGTGTGCGGACAAGCAAAAAAAACGGAATGAAAGCAGAAAAGAAAGCGAAAGAGCGAGCAATTGCTAGTGAGAGAAAGCGTCAAAGGAGAGACCAGCAAGTTTTCTTTACTTTCTCTCTCTCTGTCTTTCTTTCTCTCTCTCCCATCGCTTCCATTTTTTCTGCTGGGAGAGTAAAATGTTTCCCTCTGCCCTTAAGCCATTAGCGAAATTGTGCACATCATGAAATCACACTGAAATCTAGGAAGAAATGCTTTCGAACTGATTAAATTTTCTTTATAGTAAGTTTCGTCGTCAATGTTTCACGGAGATTACATCATGTAATTGGTCGTATTGACTTTGAAATATAGGTGGGAGCTGTTTTTCTCTTTCCCCGCTCCTTCTCTTTCATTTGAGGGAGAGAGAGGGAGAGAAGAGGAGAGGAAGATGGATGGCTAAAGTGGACTCATATGGACGGGAAAACGTACTAGCTTGATTATACACTACCGTCTATGTTTATCCGCCAGAGACTGATTGGGCGAGTGAAGGGAAGGAAGAAATGTGGGATGAGAGAAACAAAAAGGAAGAGAAAAAGGAGAGTGAGAGTATGGAATGGTTATAGTACAGGAAAAAGAAGAGAAATGAGTGAAAATAGAGAAATTCCAAAGTGAATCAAAAACACAAGGGAAAAAGATGACCACGCCGTGGCAAGATAGGTAAGACGAAGAGGAGAGCAAAGGCAATTAGGAAACACATCGGAAGAAGCAAGCAACGCGAGAGGAAAGAAAAAAATAAAGAGATAGACTTTAAACAAGGACAGAACAAAAATAAAGAGACATAGATACAAATATAAAATAACGAGAGGACGAAAACAAAGAGACGACAAACATTACACAAGGCAAGAGAGAAAACAAATACCTAGGCAAATATTAAACAAGCAGAGAAAGAAAACAAAGAGACAAAAAACATTAAAAGGGAGAGAGAGAAAATAAAGAAACAAGCATTAAACAAGGGGAGAGACAGAAAATAAAAAGGCAAATATTAAACAAGGAGAGAGAAAATGAAGATGCAAACATTAGACAAACAGAGAAAGAAAACAAAGAGACGAAAAATATTAAACAAACAGAGAAGGAAAACAAAGAGACAAACACTGAATTAGAAAATAGAGAGACAGAAAGTGAAATAAGAGATTACAGCGAGGAAGAGAAAGAAAAACAGAGGAATAACCTGGATTTAAGTACATAATAACTACGTACGCAATAAAGAGGGAATAGAGAAAGCGGATATAGAGAAAGAGAGAATGAGAAAAGAGAGAGAAAAAGAGAGGAAATAGAGAACGTGGAATTAGTGAGAATGGGAAAATCGAAAGTAGAAATAAACCGAATGTCAAAAATAAAGAGACAAAAGACCAAATAGAAAAACTACGTGTACAAAAGGAGAAAATAGAGATAGATATACGGGAAGGGGAAAATAGAGAAACGGCCTGCGTTAAGTTAATAGTGGGAAAGTAATCTTACGACCACATCGCCAACAGGCATGATGAAAACGATATAATGAAAACTAGAAAGTAAACTTAATTCTTGTTGCATGAAACTCATTAAATAATGCAAACATAAGTTCCAATTATCCAATACCAATTTGGTACACGGGAGTTGCTCCACATACGCCTATCATCCCTCTATCTGTCCAAGCTGGCCTTATGCACACGAACACGTGTATATCTACATTTACACATATCCCCATATATGCATGTGTGGTCATAAAAACCTGGAGAAAAGTTACGGGTGCAAGTGCGGACGGTGTAAACTACCCGTATATTGACTATAGAAGGGGCGTAAAGGGATTCATACACTCACATTCTCCGTCTCTTGTATGCACCCACCCATTTGACATCCTACAACATATTCCGTTTCACATCCAAATAATATGTAAGGGCCAAAAGACGTAAATCTATTAGTAGGGGATATACAGGCCTTTTAGACGTCCCAGTAATCTAACGAGGCTTGCTACAGAGGTTGTGGAATTGTAGAAAAGCGCTTATTATTTCTTCAACTATCAAATTACCGTGAATTTACGACTTGACGAAACCGCGTCCTCCTCTCCATCCCTGGACTCGTATGGTGCTGTGGGAAGGGCTATATAGTAGTCCCAAAATGTGTTATATTTCCATCGGGTTCCCTTCCCTTTCCTTGCTATCCACATTATTTGCATTTTCAAATTATCCCCCTAACTGATTATTCGCTTCCACCTACACTGGGAATCCCAAGAGCTAAAGTGTATATAGTAAAGGGCTTTCCTTTGTTATTTTTCCCGCTTCCCTCTCCCCATTTCTAATTCATTTTCTCCAGGACCCGCGGGGGAGTCTTGTGAAGTCAGAATCTTGATTTGGTTCAAGAAGTCCGGGATTTAGGTCAATCCTGTACAAAAACTCATTCGGGATGACGTCCACCAGGGCATTGTGAGGCAACCGGTGACTTGAGGGGAGAAGTGGGAATATAACCGTTAGGAAGAGTACAATGAATATTTACGAGGAATGAAATACGCATCCGAATCATTTTACAAGGCATTTTTCTCAGCTCACAATTGTTTAAAACGTACTCAAAATTCATACGCTACACGAATATTGTGGTAAGTGGTGAACCTAATTCGTTCGTGGCATCCTAGATGTGGCCCATACAAATAGCTTGATTTATCCAAATTCCACCGAGCGAATGGTAGAAAGTCATTTCGCACCATCTACGGGAAAGGAAACACATTCTTCACCGTTCGTATCCCTTTGCCTGCCTTTCTCCACAGGGCGCAATGGGGGCACTTGTTGGGACGGAGGAGCGACAGTAAAACAACAAGGTCGACCAACCAAAATTAAATTATTATATTTACAAACATATATCATTTATACTTATAAATATACTTTATTACAATGAATTAGATCCGAAAAACTATGAACTAAAATTCGAATTAAAATACGTGTTTTTCATAATTACGAATACAAATTTAAATTTCGGATACCTAAAATATAAATTATAATACCAATACAATTTTATTCAAATAGTCAGACATCTGAATACGTATTCAAATACTTTTAAAAAGTTATTTGTAACTAGCGATAAAATCTGGCATAATTTTTATCTCAAAATAAACGAAAAATCAATAAGCAAAATTATAAATTGACTCCGCAACCATGATTTTACAAAAATCATTGTTGCAATATACCTTGATTTTACAACAAAACTTGTCCGAAGGCGGGAATTAACAACATAATGAAGGAATTTTCAAATACCAATAAAGTATCGGAAATTGGAATCCAAATATGAAGTTTTTGGATGTATTTGTAATTATGAATTCCAATTAAAATGTGGACAAATGTGGTTATGACAAAAATATGGATACTAATTCGGATTAAAATACTGAAAAATATGAATATAATTCCGATATGAATTCGAATACCGATCGTTACACCTTGCTTTCTTGTATCATTAATACTTGTAAATTTTATACTTTCTTATATCAATACTACTTTGTAATTAGATAATTACAATTTCGATTCATTTTGCCTGCGTATCTCTCCTACTCTATCTTTATCTAGATCTTTACCTAGATCAAACTACAGTTATATTTGTTTTGCATTAGAAATAGAATCAATCAGGCAATGGCTATCTAAATTAAGACATAATTTTATTGCGTCATTGTATATGTCCCTAAGATTCAACTACATATACATATGTTATTTTTACAGCCTAACAGCAATACACGTACTAGAAATGGAACCAATTTACACAATGTATCATGCAAAACTATAAGATACTTTAATTCGCTAATACCCGCAGCAACGAAATTCTCCAAAATGAGTGTAAAAGATAGATTTAGGATAGACAGAAAATTCTAAGACAAATTGTAACAACCAAACTAATTAAGTGTAAAAATATACTAATTGCTCAATGTCTTCGATATATGTCTGTACTACAATAAGTACACGTTGTAAAGAATGTACTGTATAATTTGAAATGGCAAATAAATCCATTATTGTTATTTTTATCTGTGTCCGTCCCAGTATTTTCTTTTTCATCCCCTTTTTTCTCCGCTAAAAAGGGTCGTCCGGACGTCGGAAGGAAGATCGTATTGGAGAAAAGGAGATGGAAAGAGAATTGAGAGAGAGAGAGAAAGCACGAGCAGAATTATGAATTGTGAACCGTTAAATGAATTGAAATGATTAAATAAAGAGAGAAAAGATAAGTTGAATAAATAATGAAAAAATAAGGAGAAACTACAAACAAAAGAAAACAGAAAAATAGACAAAACGGGAGAAAAAACAGATGGCAAATAAATGAGGAGAGGAGAAACAACAAAGGTACAAATGAGCTACAAGAGAAATAACAAAAAGACAAACAAGCAGTGAGAAAATAAATAACGAATAACGACTAATACATGGAAATAAAATAGACTGAATAAGAGAAATGAGAAACAAATAATAACAAGTAAAAATAAGGAGAGAGAAAGTGCGAGAATTAGAGGAAGTATCCTTGCTCCATCTACGGGGAAGGAAACACATTTGAGCCCTTTCTTACCCTTTTCCTGCCTCTTTCCACAGCGCGCAATAGATGTACCTTTTAGCTTCTGGTAAGAGATAACAACGGATGAAGTGTGAGGCAATAAACAACTGAAAGTTGGAAGACTTTAATACGATGTTTGGAATGGTATTCTTATCCATACTTTTTAATATGGTTTTAATTCCTTACAATTAAAATGGATGAAGAGAATCAATTTTATTAACTGAATTAAAACATGTCAATCCCTCGGATGTTGCCCAGCTTATAAAGTAATATTTTTGTAGGAAGATTTCCCACAATTTATTGAATGAGAAGGGTACTTCCTCATATGTAATTCGAACTCTCTGAAATGGAAAAGGAAGTGACACTGTACAGATTCTTTGCCAAGGGACTTGTTCAGCCAGATCCCTGGCTTGTGAGTCACAACAATGGAGTGCCACCTGGCGTAGATGGAAATAAATTTTTTGGAGTGTCTTATAATAGATGAACAAAGGAAAACGTTTCCATCCTCTGAAGGCTTGTCTGCACTTTATGCAAAATCGTTGTTGATTCGGGTATACATACATAATATGTATAGGTCCAGGCTTTTCATAGCGTCAAATTTTATGGTGAATCCAGTAAAGATATTCAGCAATGGTTTTTATTGCGATGAAAATTTCTGTGCAAAGTTGGAATAATCTCGCCTTTCTTTTGAGTAATGATTACCTTACCAAAATGACTAATGCTAAAAAACGGCAAAACATGCATCTACATTTGTTTTTCAATACAAAAAGAAAAGATCTCTTCCTTTATTTATATACACATATTGTATTTCGCCTTAGAAGTACATGCATCCGTCCATCAGAAACACCTCCGTTACATTGAGTTTCACTCTTGCACAATAAAATCTTGGGTTATTTTATACAATGTAATAATATGCAATTATTCATAATATGTATGCCCCTTTCAACACTTCCCATAAATCTGTTCTCTCATATTAATCTACTTCTATACAATAATAGTAATAATAATATCTTTATTTTGCATGATTTTTTTTTTGTATTATATAATTAGATAATTTTTATGTACAAAGGACGAAAATGTAGTAGTACATTCTTGTTTTGTATGTACCAATAGTTTATTTTGGAGATCGATACGAAGGGATTAAAAGTGTATATTTTTTTAGCATTAGGACACACGTGACATATGTATAATATAACGTGGGACAAGAGTATATCCTCTCCTGGGAATGACACGAACTTTGCTGGGGGTAAAAAAAAAAAAAGACCTGACATTTATGCACACGCAGGGAAACAAACTGAAAAGGGGTTGAATGATAACATTCCTCTAGACAGCTTGTTACTACGTGATAACAAGGACTTTATTTCCTCTCTGTACATACTATCACGCCATACACAAATTGCTTTCTTCAATCCAGTAAGAAATGAATGCATCTGGTGGGTTATAGGGACACATTTAATGTGTAGACTGATGTCTCCTTATAACCCATAAATGTCTCCTTACAGTGTGTATGCCGCAATGTTTCAATATTATTTGTATTTGTAAGCATCTCCCATTCCTCAGGAGACAATAATGTTAAGTTCGGGGAAGGCCTTGAGGGTCAAGGACGTTTGCAAAAGATGACCTTTTTATCCCCCAAAAGTTCATGTCAATCCCGGAGGCATTGGGAGGAGCAGGAACATGTCCACCTTTTTTGGTAGTAACTTCGTACAAGATCATTTTACCAGTCTTTAAAAAGCGGGGAAAACGACATTTAATCGGTCTTTATCATCACTATGAATTATCATCACTATGAATTGTATTAAAAACATTGTATTCAAATAATGAGATTCTATTTTAAGGTTACATTTTTTCCGTGGAACAAGCACAATTTGTAGGGTACAAGCTCCGAACAGTATTAAGTACTAAAAACATTGGTTACCTTCAAGTTTAACAATTCCACTACTTCCTAATTCAAGCTTTGATACTTAGGAAAATGATATTATTATTACTCATTCGATTGTACAATGATTAATTTTCACTTCCCATGGTTCTGTCAATATTTTTTAAAATAATTATTTAGCTCTTTATATTTGCGTACCTACCTGCATATATACAATTGTCCTCACTCTTTTGCTTATCACCGCAGACATGAGGAAGACCAACTAGGAAAATTATGAAAGCATTACCATAATAGTATCTGTTCCGCCATGGATCTGGGCATGTCTTGAGGAGAACGTGAACAAACGGTAATCATATTGTACGGTGTAAATTATTCGGGGGATAAAAGAAAGGATGAGCGATTAATATTTTATTTTGAAGGTAGCATTAATCAGAATTGTTCTCTCCTCCTCATTCCAACATGACAAGGTAAAACTTTTGCATTTACATAGGTTGAAGGCAAAACTAGTGCAGATACACCCAAACATGGCCGAGTCTGTTTGGGAAATTACGGTTTTTAGTTGATGAAAGAAAAACTTTTGGGGAATCCATATGCTTTAGCTCATTAATTTCACCTACGCCAATGGAATGTTTGGAAAGTTGAAGCGATGAAATGACGTCGGTGTAGTGTTGATTACGCTCAGGCTTGTCGTGTCAGTATAATATGTATTTGACTGAAACAACAGCTTTTTGCACGCGATTCCTGGTCCTTAATAAATGACACTGAGCAGAAGGGGCACCATTATTTACCGTGGAAGCAGTTATGGTCAAGGAAAAAGGCTTCCAGAAGTTCCAGGCCAATATTTTAGATTGTGGATATATATGCATCATGGTGCAAATGAAGGGTGGTGGGGGGGAAGCCATTAACATTCACATTAACCATCCCACAACAACACGTTGTACAGCAAAATGTCCTGCTCAAAAGAGTTACCTTGGATTGAAACTCTAGACCAAAAATGTTTTTATTTCCCCCTCTGGAAGAAGGGGAATGTCCAGGGAATGAAGATTAAATAAAATGAGAGGATTTTTTTTAAAGGAGCAAACCATTGAAAGTACCAGAGCGTGTCCATTTGTGCGTCTAAATAATAAATTACGTTCATTCACGCCAAAGGAAAGAGTTGATTACATTCAATGCCGGTTTGCGCTTACTGGAATTCAACATCAGGCTGTAAACATACCAATAAACGCATTCCCACAAAAAAAATGTTTGTCCCAATTCTCCTTTTTGAAAGTAGTAGTAGTAGGTACAGCCAAAAAAAAACCAATCATTTTCCAAAATAATATTCCAAAATTATCCAGGAAACTTGACTGGTTGTAAAGTTAAAGCTGGAGGGGCTGCTATTACAAAAAAAAAGGGATTTCGCATAGTCGTTAAAAGCCGTTTTCATGTGTCGTAAGGTCCCTTAAATAGAAATATATTTCCACGTACATTTTCCTGTGCAACCCTGTACAAGGAGAAAAATTGGGGGAAAAAACCAAAAAATGTTTTTTTTTCTTTTAACAATGAGTCGTTGATAAATTTGAGTCCCTCTCTTCTTAATTTTTTTCTCTTTGTGGAAGAAAAGTGATATACACATGCACATGTGTAAATCCTGGGGATCATCGTGCCATCACATGGTAAAGGGGGAAGGGTTAAAAGCGTTTTCTTTGTATTATCAAGCTTTTACTCACAATTAATGAAAATGGGATTATTTTCTTGTAAAAATGCAAGGAAATGTAGTCTCAAATTTTTTTTTTTTTTATGTTTTATGCGAAATGATTTTTAGCCCATCCTCATATAGTTTATACATTTTTTTTAGACACTATTCAATTTGGCTTCCTGCGTCTGGAGCTCATGGACTGAGGTGACCGATTCGGATCGAGGTGACCAAAAACCCCGTCGATGGTGCTTGTGATTGTTGTTGATGAGGGTGGTGGTGGTGGTGGTGGTGGACGTTCGGAATGGAATTGTTGTCGTGGTCGTGGCGGTGGTCGTTAGAGCTCGGTGATGGTCTCGGTTCCCCTCCTGTGCTTGAAGCCTCTGTATTGTTTGTGATCGTTTGTTCTGTATGTGTCGGGTTGACTGAGCGAATTCAAGTCCTGCCCCCCCTCCGATCTTCGACAATCGTTTTTGTCGACTGTTACCACTATTCGTTCGTCGAATATTTTTGAATCGGACGGCTGAGGAAGTTGAACCGGACGGCTCAGAAAGTCGCGACTTGCTATCAAAAAGTTTTACATTACATTAATTTCCCAACACCTTCCCAAACCCAATGGATATTGACACACATCATAGAATGCATAGTTATCAGCACTACCGACGAACAAGAAACAAGAGCTTTGGATACAATGCACTACCTCTCTAAAAATTTTTTTTTAAATATTTCCAAACAACTACAATCTCCTATAGTGAGACTACACCTATTTCTTTCTACTTCTTTCTACGTGTGACTCTACCCAAAATCTATTCATCTTTCCAACACCTCTAGTCTAATATGCTTCTTTTCCAATTAACGTATTTACACATACATAACAATGACTACACACGTGAATATGTGACATACATACGTAGATATATACATAATATACAGACGCCAATTATTGAGACTGGACAAGGACATTAAACATTTAGGGACATTTAGGACAAACAAAAACGACGATGGACACAACGTGGGGCAATTTTCCATGGGGGATCTGTCGCCCCGGTTGTGGTCAATGAACACAAAAAAAAATAATGATAATGGGACTATTTACACTATGAATTCTCCCTACTCTACGAAATTCTCTTTACTACTTCTAAATACTCTATTCGTGCGGATTATTTCACCCGTATTTGCTCCCGTGTAAGAATACAATTATAGGAAATCGCTCCCATCACATATATTATTCATTTGGGGGAAAGTCAGCAAAGTCTTTCTTCTCCCTAATGTGACTGGACGTTAAGTAATAAAGGGGGAAATGGGGGAAATTGAATAATTCCCTTATTAATCTCCCTCCGAAGGTATGGAAATAGCGTCCCAAGGCCCATATGGAAGTTGTTATAGGGAATTATTTCAGATAAAAAAATGGGTCCAATCTTAATAGTCTCTCACTTAATCTCTTTTCTCCACCAAAAAAACTCCGTAGAGGATAATACGTATATACATATTCTCGTTTTTGTGTAGGTACGTAATAATCATCTCCCATCTACCGTGCTTTTCAGGCTGATGACGAAATGATGGAAATTGGTCTAAATTGTGTGTAATCTACCAACTACTTTTTATGTACAACTGTGTCTACGTCGACAACTACCATGACTGCTTTTTGGGGATTGTAAAATGCATCACACAGAATCTAGCGCTAACGAATCTAAACACGGAGAAGTTTGTAGCGGAAATAATATTTTTTTAGTATGTACAGAGTAACCAAAAATAAAGAAAAAAAATATGATGGAGAGAACCGGGAGGGAAAGAGAGATAGAAGGGGGAGGGAGGATTGTCCTTAAAATCAAATTCTACTAATAATAAGTAAAATTAAAAAAAGGGGGAAATTCAAAAAAGGGAAGGAGAGAGAGAAAAGTTGAAGAAATAGCAAAAATTCCCCCCTTTTTCTTTTTTTTGCCTTCTTTTGTTTTTTTTGTTTACTTTTGCTCTCTGTTTTTTTTGTTTCTGTGGAGTTTCTATCAAGGATGGGCTACATTGTGGATAAGAGTAAACATACATACTCAGAATTGGCGCTGATATTAAAGCAACATGCCTCTTGAAGACCTTGTCTAATGCGGAGATTGAAGCATCCGTAGATGATGGGATTCACGGCGCTGTTCATGAGTGCCAGAGTGTCCGCCAGAACCATGAGGCTGTCCGGAATGTTGAATTTGTAGTCGGAGAAGATGCGGATGTTATACACGACAAAGTACGGCGTCCAACATACCACAAACGTGATGACGATCGTTAAGCTCATCTTCATTGTTTTGATCTTCGCTCGAGGAATCACACGGATGTCACACGTCTTCCGGAGGAGGGTGAAGCCATCTGTGGACGAGGAAAAAACAATGTACGAATGGTATTATAGCATCATCCAAACTCTTGTCCCACTGCTACATTCAAATCCCATGAAAATACACGGAAATTCCTCCTACGAGTGTGAATTACGGCACTTGGACGGGCATACATTTTAAGAACACACTCCAAAGGGGAATTAAATGGGAAAAGAAAAGCTCTTCTGCTCAAGTGCCTCCATTATTCTTCCTGAGAGCTCACGTAATTGTGAATACATTGAGAACACGGCGGGAAACCCGTTTTTCTCCTGCTTTTTACACTCTAGTAAACACTTACTCACTTTTTTCTTTACTTTCACCGTGAATAACCTAGAAATATCGTTCATTCGATGGTAACTTTGGATATCAACGAAACACTTTTCATCTCGCTCTTTCATTACATCTATCTTGATCTTTTCCCATCGCTTGTCTCTATTTTCCATTCCGTCGTTTGTCACTCGTTACGCCTCTACTGTCTCGGGTTTTCCCCTCGCTTGTATCTCTATCCCTCTATATTGTTTCTCTTGTTTTTCTTTTCCCGTTTTTTGTTTTAGTTTTCTATATTGTTTTGCTTTCTCTTTCTCTTATTTTGCTTTTTCTTTCTTTTATTTTGCTTTTTCTCTTGTTTTGTTTTCTCTTTCTCTTATTTTGCTTTTTCTCTTATTTTGATTTCTCCCTCTTGCTTTGCTTTCTCCCACTTGTTTTGCTTTCTCTCTCACTGAATGCTCTCTGTTTTCGTGTATTCTATTTATTTTCTACTCTACCGTCTCGCTTTCCCCTTTCGCTTGTTGATCTTCCCTCTCTATTTTCTCGCTTTTTCTTCTCTGGTTTCGCTTTTTCACTCCCTTGTTTTGATTTTTTCATCGCTTTTTTGCTTTTACCCTCTCTTGTCCCATTTCCCCTCCTTTTTTCCCGTCACCCCTCTTTTGTCCGAGTGCTAGAGTTAGAAGTGAAAAAAATGAACGGGACAAGCGAATTAAAAACGTATGTATAAATAAAGTTTATAAATGAGCACAACAAGTGAAGGAAAAAGAGCCAGATCTCGAATTAAATTTTTTAATAGGAATTGTAGGTCACACTGGCCCAAAGTTCACACTGAGTCACCATTCGGTGGAATATAAATGTGAAAAAAAGGTTTGGTTGCGATCTGGAGTTACCAACTGAGTGAACGTTATTTGCGAGTGACAATGGTGAAATTGTTTGCACTGCAAATAAAAGATGGGCATACATATGTATAAATGGTAGTAACACGCGGAAACAAAGAAAAATAAAAACAGCTGTGTATCAACAAAATCATCCTCCTTAAAATAAAACATGAGGCTTAACAAGCCTTTTTTCGGATATTCTCTTACAACAGAATGTATTATGTCTTAATAAAAATGCTTCAAAAGCAATAGTTTCGCCTCTTTCCCCATTTTCTGCCATTCATAGTTGGAAACAGATGAAATGTGGGACTTTAATATTTATTCATTTATTAAAGGTTGAAATGTCGTTTACAGTGCCGTCCCTGTTTTGCATTGACGTCGTGACGCATGTGTCGTGAAGGAAAGTTATTGTGTAGTAAAATACTAGGAAATAGCAGGCATCCTTATTTAATGCGGGTAAATCCGAATTGGTAGATTCTCGGAAAAGATAATAAGAGATGAAGAAATACTGGTTAATACTAGCTACTAAAGAGGAAGAAACTTATGTTCTAAGAACAAGGGATGAGTAACAAAAATATTTCTGAGTTTCCACAATCCTCCAGTTTCATTTGACCTTCAAAAAGCATGAAGACGATGGATGAAGGTGAACTGAAAATGTGCGTTTGACCTTCCAACATAGGATAAATGTACATATACAGGGGCTTTTCCGGGAAATGTTTAATGCATTTTCTTCATGGGAAATCCGTACCCTCATGCTGTGGTTATGGGATGCTGTACAGATTCAAAATTACATTCTAGTACTAAAGGATGAGATCGTACAAGTAACATGGAAAAGTCGTTTCATGGGGTTTTGTGTGGCTAGTAATTACTGTGATCTATTACACAAGATTAACAACAAAAAACGGGTGGCTTTCTACAAAAAAGGAACCTTGACTATATGAGCTTTAAAAGCTTCTTTCATTTCAAAAGGATTGCCCGCCCCGAAGGAGAAAGTCCTGACATTTACTGGGGAGGTTATGTCTGGATGGAGGTTAGAGTTTTTTCAACGTTCAAGTCAATGGTTTTTGTTATGAAATTGATTATTACATTAAATTAAAACGCTACCCCTCCCCCCCGAAGTCTGGGAGTCGTGATTTTCCCGTTCAAATTAAAAGGGTGAATTCCTTTTGAATGCTCTTCCCATGAAAGATTTCAAAGGCAAATTAAATGCCTTTTATCTAAAATGTACATAAGTATACTTTTAGGAGACGAAAGAGTAATTAAATTACTCTGATTGCGATCTCCCGCCCCACCACCACCTTTTATCCAACCAAGGTTGACACATTTTCCAGTCAGACAGGCCGGATATGTATGAACCCTGTGTTTGTCTGGAGATTTTCTGCGTCACAGACTTAAGTAAATGGAAGGTACATTAATAGCAGAATTTATTTTTTCTCCACAAAAAATAAATGGGTGGATGGTCGGACGTTAATTGGCAGTGTAAGTAAACGGGGCTTTCTCCATTTTTGTCTGTCCATCTCTTTCTCTTATTCTCGACCATTTAGTATAGTAGAGGTACTATGTATTATAATCTTTATTGTTCCGTGTGATAAAAAACAAACTCACCAATCGAGGCCATTTTCTGGCAGTTTCCTTGCTGCCAGACGACACGAGCGACGCTGAAGTAGCAGTAGGCAATCCAGAGAGCCGGGAAAATGAGAACGCTGCAAGTGAGCCAAACGAAATTCAATTTTTTCTGCCAGTTTGCCGTGTAGCCTGCCGAGTGACAGTAGAATGCTGTGGTTCCGTCCGGTCGAAATTCTTCAACCTACACAAACAAAGAAAAAAAGGGAACAATGTCACAAAAATGTCTTTGTACCCATATATACGAATTCAGCCAATCGGAATCGCATTATTTTCTTATTTGTTATCTCCTTTCTCATCTATTCCCTCTTTTTCTTACACACCTTATAATGACGACATGCTCTTTTCTTCGCTTCCTCTCCCTCCTGTTTTTCTTGATCCTCTTTTTTGTCACTTTCTCTCTAAATTTTTTTTTCATCCCCTTTTTTACTCACTTTCTCTCTCATTCTCTCTCTATTTTTGCTTTATCGTCGTTTCTCTCACTTTCTCTCTATTTTTGCTTTATCGTAGTTTCTCTCACTTTCTCTCTATTTTTGCTTTATCGTCGTTTCTCTCACTTTCTCTCTATTTTTGCTTTATCGTCGTT
>JAQGBT010005175.1:0-14860 GCA_034698585.1 Disparrhopalites patrizii
GTTTAAATTTCTGTCGCTTTCTCTCTTTGGATTTCCGTTTAAATTTCTCTCGCTTTCTCTCTTTGGATTTCCGTTTAAATTTCTGTCGCTTTCTCTCTTTGGATTTCCGTTTAAATTTCTCTCGCTTTCTCTCTTTGGATTTCCGTTTATATTTCTCTCGCTTTCTCTCTTTGGTCTTCTGTTTGTATTTCTCTCACTTTCTCTTTTTGGACCTCCTTTTATATTTCTCTCCCTTGCTCTTATTGGACCTGTTTTTATATCTCTTTCGCTTTCTCGCTTTGGATTTCTGTTTATATTTCTTTCTCTTTTCGGACCTCCTTTTATATTTCACTCACTTTCTCCCTTTGGGGTTCTAAAGCATTATGTGTATTTGTCTCGCTTTCTTTTTTATTTATTTCGCTTTCTCTACCTTCGAGTTTCTCTTTCTATTTCTCTTGCCATCTATCACTCCGGGATTTCCTTTATATTTCTCTCGCTTTCTCTCTTTATGTTTCTAAAACTTTCTTTGTATTCATCTCGCATCCGTTTTCTATGTCCCTTGCTTTCTCTCCCTCTGGGTTTCTCTTTCTATTTCTTTTGCGTTCGTTCTACATTTCTCTCTCTGTCTTTCTCCATTTAGGCTTCCCTTTATTTATCGTTAGCCTTTTGTCTAGTTTCTTCTCTAAATGTCTCTCACTTTCTCTTTGGGCTTCCTTCTAATTCTCGTACTTTCTCCCCGTTCTTCTTTATCTTTCCATTTCTCTCGTCGCTTTGACTCCGTTCTTCTAGCGTTCTCTCCTCTCTCTCTCTCTCTCTGTCTCTCTGTTCCTCCCGCCTTTTTCCGCGTCTCGTCTCCTCCATTTCCCCTCCACTTCCCCCCATTGAAGCAATTTAGGGTATACACGCTTCATTGAAGTCAAACGTGTCCCTGCACATTTAAGTAGATCCCCGTAGTCCTCTTCTCTTCTGTTTGCTCATATGTATATACACAGACAAAATGTATGGACTCACCTCCTAAAAGAGAGAAAGAGCAAATACATTTTATACATACAAGGAAAAAAAATAGAGGGAAAGAGAGAAGAAAAAAAAATGTTGGGATGCTGGAGCGGTTGCGTCTTGCAGTTTCTATGATCTCGTACAATGTTTTCAATATGTAACGAGACGGAATCTCGGGCACGAGATTCTGAGCGACGCATCTTCCTTCTTCCCTCCAACTTCCCTCTCTCTCTCTCTCTCTCTGTCTTTCTCGGTCAGTACAGTTTGGGATGCATCTGCAACGGAGACATTGGCACACATAAAGAAAAACAGGGGAAAATACGAAGTTTGTAAGTAGTGAAAGAAATAAGTACAAAGTGGAAGGAATGTCGAACATCTAAAAAGTTTTCTTGTCCCTCCCTCTCTCTCTTTCTCTCTCTCTCTCTCGTTTTTCGTGGGAATTTAATTAGTTAAGAGAGAGAGAGGATAGTTTCTTGGGGTTCAAGATAAAGATGTTGACATTCAGGAGGAAGCTATTGATTTTCTTTTAAAAGTGAAAGAAGCACTCAGCGTTAATTGGTAAAAAGAAAAGACAAAGAAGAGGACGAAGGAGAGGACTTTGGAGAAAGGATAAAAAGGAGGGAAAATGCATGGACACGGGAATTCCTGGACCAATATGTTACTGACGACGGGAGGAGGAAGTATGGACGATAAAAGCTGTCCGCTCTCCAGTCCAGATTCCGAAGATTACGGGAGGAGAAGAGGGATTTCCGAGACGTCCTCCACCCCCGGGAATTCCATGTTTATCTCCGTCGTCTCCGCACCTCCGGGGTCACTCCCGGTGACCTCGGCCCTCCCCCCGGCCACTTCGGGCCTCCCAACGACCCCGGGGTCATCCAGCACGGTGACGACGACCACCACGGCCACGCACAACCTCTATCCGTACATCACCTTCAAGAGTAGCAAGGGGGAGAGTCAGTGGTCGGCGGAGGACGAGGACGAGATGGAGGATGAGGTCATGAGGTCATGGGGGAAGAGACGAAGACTTTTCTATTTCCTCCTGGGACTTTTCATGGGCATCACGGGGGTCATCCTTTGGTCTTGTGCCTATTCTTACCTCATTCATCCGAGTCACCCGGAGGATTTGAGGGTGGAGGGGGCACGCTGGGAATGTGTGACTCCCACTTGTATGAAGGCCTCCGCGAGGATCTTGGCACGACATGGGGACAAGTATGACCCTTGCCAGGATTTTTATGGGTTCTCCTGCGGCACTTTTGTGGCCGAGAATGAGATCCCGGATGACAGCTTTGCCCGCTCCACGCTCCAGGAGATGCAGGAGAGTATCTTGGTCGAGATTAAAAGTAAGATAGCTTTTATGGGGGGAAACCTTTTTATTTGATACACATGAATTCTAGTGTAAATGCCGGACATTTTTATGGGGTGATTCGGAATTTTTTTGTGGCAATTCTGATATTTTTTGTTGCAATTCGGACAATTTGTGTTGCAATTCGGATATATTTTGTGGCAATTCTGATATTTTTTGTTGCAATTCGGAGATTCTGAAAATTTCAGCGATACTTCTGATTTTTTTACGCTAATTTTGATTATTTTTACGGACATTATGATTTCTTGTGTGATAATTCTTAATTTTTTTCGGGGATAACTCCGGACATTTTGTGACAATTTTGAATTTTTGGTGATAGTTCTGATATTTTTTGCGACATTTCTGATATTTTTCTGCGACCATTCTAAACTATTTGTGGCAAATTTGATCATTTTTGCGGCAATTCTGATTTCTTTTGTGGTAATTCTGAATTGTTGGTTGTGTTTTGTTTACTTATTTTGGTGTGATAATTCTGATATTTGATCCGTTGATCTTACATTTTTTGTGTTAATCCCCAATTTTGTTGGGTGCTTCTGGTTTTATTTTTGTAATTCTGAATTTGTTTGAATTGTTTACGATTTTTATGGTACTTCCGGTTTTTGTGTGTAAATTCTGATTTTTGTGGTAATTGTGTTTTTTTTTTGTGGCAATTCTAAATGTTAGTGTGCATTTTCCCAGAATTAATCGAAGGTTCCAAGGAGAAGCACAAGACGGTGGCGGTGGAGAAGGCCAAGCAGTTGTATTACTCTTGTATGCACAACAATTTCCGAACGTCACATTACAGTGACTACAAATTCCTCCCCATTTTTAGTGTCCTTCAATCCGGAGGCATGGGCCAATGGCCCATTCTCCAGGGAACCAACTGGAATCAGTCAGAGTACAGTCTGGAGAGACTCCTCGCACAACTCTTTGCTCATCAAGTTCAAAATATTTTCGAGATTTATGTCACACCTGATGAGATTGACTCTTCCAAGTACTTGCTCGAGGTAACAAAATCACACATACTAAAAGCCTTTCGTGCACTTTTCAAAGTGCTATATTCACATATACGTCGTTATTATTTAATTTGTAAATATGGTCGGGTTGCATCTGAAATTAATACGTCAAGTAAATCATGGTTTTAGCCCAATTTTGTCATTCGCTATCCATTTTATTGCTTCCTTTTTACCCTTTTACTTTCTTTTGCGTACTCTTTTTTGCACTTCTTATTTGTACGAGTTTCTTATAACATTCGTGTCAGCATTTGTATTTATTCCTTCCCATCATTTTATGGCTGCTTCACCCTGAATTTATACTTTAGCGTAATTTCTTCAAGTTGCTCCTGTCCAAAAACGTTTACGTGCGAATTTTTATTTGTCATCATTAGCATCCATATATGCCTACTTTCTCCTACATTTTCTCCATATTTTCTTAGCTTTTGATTTCTCCCCTCTTTTTATATTGGTTTTATGTAATTTCCTATTCCCGACGTCTTATTTGCTCTTATGTGTTGTCTCACTTTCGCCGTCTCCTATTTATTTCGTCTCACCTTCGTTTCACTATTTTTTACTTGTTCCGCTTTCTCTCATATAATCCCCGTCTCGCTTTTCCCAATTTTTATCTGATACATTTCCGTTCCTCTTTTTTCTATTAATGTTTCGCTTTCTCCATTACCTTTTTGTCTCTTTTTCTCTCTGCTTTCCCAGTTTTCTCTTTTAATTTTGTCTCTTTTTCACTCGGCTTTCCCAGTTTTCTCTTTTCATTTTGTCTCTTTTTTACTCTAGTGCTTTCCCAATTTTCTCTTTTAATTCTCTCTTTTTCTCTCTCCTTGAATTTGGCCACTTTTGCTCTCGGGTTTCTCTTGTAATTTTGTCTCTTTTGCTCTCTGATTTTTCTTTTAATTTTGTCTCTTTTGCTCTCTGATTTTTCTTTTAATTTTGTCTATTTTCTCTCTGCTTTCCCAGTTTTCTCTTATCATTTTCCTCTCACTTAGTTTTGTTCTTCAGTCATTTTGTATACTTATTGTTATACCGTCTTTTGCATTTATTTACATGCCTTTGAGTTTCTATTTTTCTACCTCCTGCAAAATCTCTCCCACTTCCTGTCTCGCTCTGTATACAGTCGACTCTGACTATAACGGGCTCCCTTATAACGGTTTTCTCTCTACAACGATGGCAGAAAATGCTATACCCTCAAAAACTTTCTCCAATTCTTTCCATACAAATTTCTGTTCTCTATAACGCGGAAAATATGTTGATTCAAGTGGAACCGTTATAGAGAGAGTCGACGGTTTATAAATTATAGCTTGTACATATATTACGCTGAGAGCAAAGGAAATGCATAAAATGTCCATACAAGTTGTAAGTATATTAATCGTGTAATTGACAAGGTATAAAATATCTCTCATGATTAATTTTGTCTCACAGTTCGACAAGGGGAAGACGGCAATATCGCAGAAGTTCTTCCTGAACCAGTCAAACAATGACTACGTGCGCTACGTGCGCTCCTACAAGCGCCTCCTCCTCGAGTCGGTCCTCATCCTGAGTCATGGGAAGCAAGGGAGTCCGAAAGTGACTCAGGATGTGGATGAGATGATCCAGTTTGAGAGCGATTTTGCCAAGTTGGTGGAGGGTTCCAAGTGTCACTTTGATGGATTTGACCTCCTTGGCGCGGAAGAGGATTATGGTCGCGTCTCCCTCGGAGAAATCCAAGAGAGGATTCCACAGGTACGTGTCTTTCCTCAATCCTTTTATTCTCTTGAATTATACATTTTTTATTGACAGACTGTCGGAAAAGTCTTTGTTGCACGTTTCGGGAGGAATGAAATATTAATATTCGGATGTCTGCAGTAGACAGTTTTATCCCTACCACGAATTTGCCAGTTACTTTCCCCCGCAAAAACATTTTGGTGACTGCATAATCCTTATGAAACACTGCATTAATAATTCGTCTACTTGGAAAACACCTCATTCTGAAGGGGACTACATTTTTAAAGAGCTTTCAAACAAATTACTTCCTACACAAAATGACTTCCGTGCCACGTTTTGTTTTCATGAGAACATTTTCTTTTGGTACAATAATTTAATGTAGGTCAACTGGACCATGGTGGTACAGCATCTCTTCGACACGCTGGGACTCCAAGACAACATCACATCCGAAATGATCGTCTACTTTCATTGCTCTGAATTCTTCCCCGGACTTGTCAGCCTCATTGAACAGTCGGATAGAAGGTATGTGATGGGATAAGAATTAATTGGGATTTTTTTCTTTATTCAGAGGTGGAATGAATTAACCTACAAGACATTTCTAATTCTCAGGACAAGAGTCTTGCATATAGACATTTATTGGAGAAAGTCTCTTGTAGACACTTTTCTATTTGAAAAAGCATCTTTTAGGCGCATTTTTCTATTTGAAAAAGCATCTTTTAGGCGCATTTTTATATTTGAAAAAGCATCTTTCAGGTGCATTTATCTATTGGAGAAAGCCTATTCTGTAGACATTTTTGCCTTAAACAAAGTCTCTTTTAAGCAAGTCTGTAATAGATAAAGTCTATAAAAACGGAAAATTCTGTATTGGCGAAAGTCCTGTACATACATTTTTGCATTGTAGAAAGTCCTAAATAGACATTTTTGCATTAGAGAAAGTCTTGCTTAGATTATTTCTGTGATGGAGAAAGTCTTGCATAGCCCTTTCTCTGTTGGAGAAAGTTCTTTTAGGCATTTCTCGATTGTTGAAAGTCGTTTTTAATCATTTCTCGATTGTTGAAAGTCATTTTTAAGCATTTCTGTATACTAATAAGTCCTGTGAAAACATTTTTGAATGGACTTGCTTAGGCATTTTTGCATCGGAGAAGTTGTTGCTTCGTCAATTGCTTGGCGGAGAATGGCTTGCATAAGCATTTATTTGTAAGAAAAAGGCCCGTTTAAGCGTTTCTGATTTGGAAAAAGTTTAATACATAATTGGTATTCCTGCGTTGGAGAAAGCATAATAATTGACATTTCTGTATTGGAGAAAGTCTAATAATTGGCTTTTCTGTATTGGAGAAAGTCTAATAATGGGATTTTCTGTATTGGAGAAAGTCCTGTAGAGACATATTTACATCGAAGAACGTCTTGTTTAGATAGTTTCGTGTTTAAGAAAGACTTGTGCACTTATTTGTTGCTGGAGAAAGTCCTGTGCAATTATTTTTTGCTGTAGAAAGTCGTGTGCAATTATTTGTTGCTGGAGAAAGCCTTGTGCAATTATTTGTTGCTGGAGAAAGTCTTGTAAGCACACATTTGTAGCCGAAGAATGTTTTAAGCGCACAATTTATACGTTAAAGAAAGACATAAGTGGACAGTTTATATGGATGAAAGTGTTATATAGGTACGCTTTTATGTATGTTAAAGTCTTATCGTATTAGAGAAAGTCTACTTTAAGCACTTTTGTGTGGAAGATCTCTTCTTGAAATGTCTATCTTTGAAAACGTCCTTATCCATTTCTGCATTGGAGAAAGCCCGTACAGATACATATTGATAAAAGCCTGGCAGGTACCCTTTCGTCTTGGAGAGTTTTTCGAGCACCTCATCAGTGCTGGAAGTTTTGGAAGTATTTTTTTTCTGGAGAAAGTCCGTGCCAATTTCTTCCCTTGATCCTCCCTTCCACACTGACAGCTTGGGACAATCTATCTGTATATGCATATCCATTGCCTGAAAGGTTTCCAAAAGTTTTTAAGGGGGCAAAAAGCCAAAGAGAAAATTGGACACGTGGAGCTCTTTTCTTTGTTGCTGACAGTCGTGGAGGAATTGGTGACAAGGCTCTGTCTGTTTTTTTTTATTAGGACGGTGACCAACTACCTAATTTGGCGCTTCGTCTTCCGCTACCTCCCCTATCTGGGCAATAAGTTCCTCCAGATCTGGATGGAATTCATGAAGGATGTGCCTCAATCTCACGCGAACGAGGAGCGTCTTCATCTGTCACGGTGGAAGCAATGTGCCAGCATCGTGAATGATGGCTTCGGCATGGCCATGGCTCATCTGTATGTTCAACAGAATTACAACAAGTCCACGGAGACGACGGTGAGGGAGATGATCTACTACTTGAAGAAAGCCTTCCGTCAAGTCATCTTGGAGCAAGATTGGCTGTCGGATCAGTTCAAAGTGGAAGTCATTGAAAAGGTTTGTCTTTTTTTTTTCGGAGGGAAAAACATGTTCTATTATGGGATATGACACCGGTAATGTGATGGATCACACCTTTTATATGATGATGGATGAGAGAATAATGACATTAAACTTTTTTGGGGGGAAATATGTATGTAGTTGATGAAAATGGGGGACAAAATAGGGTATCCACCCTACGTGATGAAATCCAAGGCCTTGGACAAGGAGTACGATGGCCTCAACTTCAATGAGAGCTCCTTTCTCCTCAACATTCTCAAGATGAGGAAGTTTGAGGTGGTGAAAGAGATCAAGAAGGTTCAGCGTCGGGTGGATCTTGATAGGTATAAAAAAAATTTTAATTAATTAATATTTCTTTAAAAGTTTTCCCCGACTTTTTTATTTAATTTTTCCCCGACTTCTTTATTTAATTTTTCCCCATTTAATTTATTTTTCTTTCCATTTAATTTTTTTCCCATTTAATTTTTTCCACATTTAATTTATTTTTCTTTCCATTTAATTTTTTCCCCATTTAATTTATTTTTCTTTCCATTTAATTTATTTTTCTTTCCATTTAATTTATTTTTCTTTCCATTTAATTTATTTTTCTTTCCATTTAATTTTTTCCCCATTTAATTTATTTTTCTTTCCATTTAGTTTTTTCCCCATTTAATTTTTTTCTCATTTAATTGTCTTCCCATTTAATTTAATTTTCTCCTCAGTAACATTCACGGTATAACCTTTAGTTTAATTAAGGGAGTAGCCGCCCATTATGTTTTTTTCATTCACATTACAGGGATTGGTACATCCAGCCTTTGGTGGCCAATGCTTTCCATAATCCCACTGCTAATGAAATTGGTGAGTGTAGAGTTGACATTTTGGTATTCATAATTTGTTATGATCACAATAGGTAAAACTAGATAGGAAAAATATTTACAAAAGGCAATGTACTTAAAAATTGCACTAAAAAATTATTAATTACAGTCATCCCCCTGGGCATCCTCCGGTACCCCATGTTTGACGAGAACTACCCCATGTACCTGAATTTTGCCAATTTAGGAATTGTTCTGGGACATGAAATGACTCATGGCTTTGATCATCAAGGTAAAGTATTATGGGAATATGTACTGAGGAGAAATTTATTATAAGGCGGGGGGTAAAGGAATGTAATAAAAATGTATAATAAAATGAAGGAAGTAAAATGTTCACTTGTCCCTGCGCCCATTCTTGTGAAGGTCGCCATTACGACAAGGACGGGAATTTCACTTCCTGGTGGCCGGAAGATGTTCAAATTGCCTTTAGAACCCAAGCCATTTGCTTTGCGGATCAGTACGGGAAGTTTAAGATGCCGATGGTGGATCAGTACGTGGATGGGAATGACACGTTGGCGGACAACGTTTGTGACAACGCCGCCCTGAGACACAGTTGGCTGGCCTACCAAATGTGGGCTGAGGATCATAATGTGGAGGAACCTTTACTTCCTGGTCTCAATTTCACCATTCCTCAGATCTTTTACATGACTTTTGGTCAGGTACATTCCCATGTAACATTGAATTGTACCTATATATTTGTATATAATTTTATGTTTTTTTTTAATTGAGACGAGCGTTTTTATTTACATAGCGTTTGGGTTTGTAAAATCATATGGTATTGATCATGATAATAATAACTAATAAAATAACTTAATATACACATCCAACTTTGTATCTTTGACAGATTTGGTGTGAAGTGTTGAACAAAGAAGGCTACCAACAGTATGTTCGAGATACGCACAGTCCGGGTCAGTTCCGAGCATGGGGTGTTGCTCAAAATAATATCTACTTCGGTGAAATTTTTGATTGCCCCGTGGGTAGCCCCATGAATCCATCACATAAATGCTCACTATGGTCGTAGAAATGTTTGTTCTGTATACATACACAAATACACACACATATACATTCCATGGGAAAAATATCCTTCACAGGAGTGAAATATTACATCTTCAGAAGGGAAAAATACGCATCAAACCTACTTAATTATAAAGCAAAAAAAAAAAATTATTACCACACGGTATTAATCTAAATAATGTACTCAACATCTAACATTACTTATTTCGCTCTCATATATATTTCAAAATATACGCACATTTTTGTGATATTTCTCAGTAGTCGGCTAATACATTATTATTGATCAAATAGAGCCTTATATTAATATTTACATAGATTTACAAATATACATACATATATTATATTTCTTCAGCGATTCAGACAGAGAGCGAGCTGCCAAAAACACAAACTTGTAATATGTATACCTGTTTATTCGTACATGATTGCCTAAGCATACAAAATATCATTAATTTTTATTATTATTGCAACAATAATAACACATGTGTACATTTTAAATCTCTCGATATTATATCTAGTCCAGTGTCTTATCGTACAGACTATACTCTTAAAAAAAACTTCACTTCTCTTTAACAAGATGACGCGAATGACAAGCTACTGTGTTAGTGTCTATAAAAGATAAACCAAGTACATGTATACGGAAAACATAATGTAACTGTAGTAAAAGTAATAATAACATTAATAAACTAGAAAGCTCAGATTCAGTACACATCAACTCATGTTCGTAATAATAATAATAATAATAACATTCAGTGACTGTTCATTGAGCCCGCTAATCTTCCTTCACAATGAACTGAAGGAGGAGATTAGCCAAGCCCCACCATAGTAACAGGGAGTGAACGATGAGGGTGGGGGCACTCAAATTCCGCATCTGGTGCTGATAACGTAAGTACAGACAAATGGGGAGGAAAAACAAGTAGATGAAGCCGCAAATTGCTCCCGTAAACCGGATGATCGTTCCGATTTGTGGGAGTTTCATGGCAAATAAGACGCAAATCGATATTATCACAGCATTGAGCATCGTTGTGTGCAAAAAGTTGGGATTCTTTTTAAAGATGGCATAATATACTTGGACCCTGAGGATGTATGCCAGCAGCGGGTACACGGTCATCATTTGGAAGAAAAGGAAAATCCTAGCCGTGAAAGCCCATGTGTCGAAGGCGCGGAAGTTATTGAGAAAATTCTAGACACAAGCATACATAACAAGAAAAAATCAGTAAAAAGTTTCCTTTGATAAATCTTTTGGCCAGACACAATAACCAAAACCAAATTGAAAACATCTTACATCTTCAATGCACGTTTTGTGTAGCGGGAAAATAATGTAGAAAGCTCCGCCAATGATACAATAAGTTGCTGCCACGAATATATAAGCCACTCCCAGATCTCTTCCCTATTGTTAAAATGTTGAAAACAAACACCTTACACTTTCCATGAAAATTTTAAAATTATACAAATATTTAAACAACTCATGTATGTTTCTCTCACATTTCTTGATGGGTTTCGATTATTCTTCATGATGGTTAAGATACAATTATGAATGAAGAAAGCCAATGATAACATTCCAGCCAAAGCTGGAAAGCCGGATTTGTACAATGGCATGTAGTGCACACTGGTGGAGTCTTCCATATTTGCATTGACGCCATACTTCGCCCATTTCACTATCACAAATACTAACAGATACATGACTGACAGAGTACCTGAAAAATCAAAGGTAATCATAATCAAAAACTTACGAAAACTTATTTAAAATATTACAGTCACTCATCACGCACTTTACAAAAAAGTTCCGACACCCCCATTCTTCTTGTTTACTTTGTCACAAATACATATAATAAGGTCCGGCTATACTATCTTGGGGGATTGTCACATGAGTAAACAAACAGAAAGACGATAGCACAGGAGGAGTGTGTCAGATAAGTGAAAAGAAAACGTTTGCACTCGTACCTAGTGAGTTGAATTTGGTGAAAAATGACGTTGAACGTATGGAAGCCAATGGACCAATAATGATAACGAGGAAGAGCGGCACGGTGGCATTAAGATCCCAGATTTTGTGAAATAAACTGTCATCACCACCTGGCACAATCGAGGTGGTGGTATCGTTCTCCATGGAAGGGCAGAATACTAGTAAAGAATCCGATTTTTTGTCATTAGGAGCAGCACAAAACAACAACGGTAATGTAAAATAATGAATACGGTTCATTTAGTAATTGAGATTTGGGCATTTACCATCTGGTAGGGAAGTGTTGAAAGTACTGGTATTGTCTGTGCTCGTATAAATGAAGTCAACAGTATGAAAGAGAAAGTTGCTCATAAGAACCCAGTACACAATGGTGGCTCCTAAAAGAGTTAGGGCAGAGAACAAAACTGCAAACACTTGAGCCCATCTCCCTAAAAGTATTTTACAAAGGACGGCTAGATCTGTAATAGCTGCACTCTCTGTAAGTACACATAAATGAAACTAATCATTAACAATTTTCTGCAATATTATTCAGTAGTAGCATATGCAACCATAAAAATGTATGATGCTTACGGTGAGCTTCATAAACTTGAAGCATTCTATAAGCCGTGTAAAAGCAGACGGCAGCCATGGCACAGAGCAAAGCAATTCCTGGAATCACCCCAGACTTTTCCAGAGCCCATGGCATGCTCAAAAGAGAAGTTCCCATCATCGTGTTCCACAACGCAAAGCTACGGCATTCAAATAACACCATCATTATAAGTATTCTGGTACATTTGCCAAAAAATTGTAACTGAATTTGTTCATATTCACACTATATGTATTTGTATAATTTATACGCTTTTTTTTTAAATTTTATCGCATGACTTATTTCTTACATTGTGACCAAACTGCTTTGCTTCCCATCGGAAGAGTAAAGAAATTGGGGGTAGAAAAATTCACCCGGAATCACATGCTTTGGAATGAGAAGGATATCATCACTATCATTCGGATCTGTGTCCCTCCGAAGTCTCGTGTAGTACAAATAGCGACTGTAATTTGCTCTCTCCACCCAAAATTCCTCACTTGGGTCACTGCCATTATTTAAACTTCCATTATCAATACTACTTCTGTAGTTGTAATGGTAGGGTTTCCTGGAAAAAATCAATAATCAGTAATATAAAAATAACACACCGACCCTTTATAAGCTCCACATCTATTACTGATTGAAATAAAAAAACGAACCTTTTATGTTGATTATTCGTGCTGGACAACAAAGGGTCATGCTCCGACGTCGTCATTTTTCAAATTCCAAAGTTTACACACTTTTAAAGATTTTGATGTACGTTAAAAAACACTAAAACTATATTCTTGTAAAACAAAAATAACAAAAACTAATTGTGATACTGACCCTGACTAACTAGGATTGAAATCAGACTCCAACATCACTCCTCACTTTATAACCTCAGAAAAAACAAGCTTTACTAATTGTATCATGTAAAGTCCCGTTGAAAACCGACAATTCTTGTCCAGTACCAAATGTCAGTCATTGATATATGATTTGCAAAAGTTCTTGTTTCCTCCAAAATGACCTGGAGAATGAACTATAAAACTGGAATACTTAACTATAGTTGTAATATCTAAAGTAATTCCTATTTCTAAACTGAGCTGATTAACAAAGCATGGGGACTGAATCCAAAAAGAAACTTCTTTGGCCGACAGACTGGGTGTTTCTAGCTTACGCCTTTTACTTTTACGTGAAAAGTATTCCAAAGAAGAAAAAAATATAAGGAGATTAGATAAGGGAAATCTGCCACACTCTTCTTGGACTTGCTCATTCCTTCACCAAAAACATGGGTCTTTTAAACACATTTACAAAAACACTATTTGTCCTCCCTCCCGTCTTTATCAAAAGTAGTATACTTTACACTAAATTGTGAAAGTTTACAGAAAAAATGAGACTTTTAACATGTGATTTTCTTATGGGACTGCGTGAAAGTTCGTGCAATCAGGAAGCTCCCTGCATTCTCCAATAAATAACCTATCTTTAGCTGAGTCATATTGAAACTTTTCCTTCCATTAACATCTTCCAAAAAAAAAAGGTCTTCACAAATCACAAGTACATATTGATCCACAGCCAAAAGGAATCTTCTTTAATGATGACTCTGAAAAAGATCAAAAAGAATGTGATTATATGAGGGGAAAAATGATACCCCCCAAAGAAAATCTTTGGGGCCTCGGATGCACCCATTAATGTCCTTTTATCCCGTAATTAAAAACGTTTAAAGTCTCATTACATCTTGGTTTAACAAGAAATGCAATGATAACTTTAATCCCATTATTACTGGGGCACTCGCAAGACGCAACAAGTGCTGTCATTGTTCCTATCATTTTCTTTTAGAATTGAATTTAGCTTGGTGCTTTTGTCAGTATCATTTAGAATTTTATTAGGCTTTGGCGCATCGGTCAGCGGAACTTTTTTGTTTTTGAAAACGCAACTTCCTCTTTCAATGTCCATTTTTTTTCAGACAAGGATAAGAAGGAATATGTTAACTTCTAAATTATGTCTGGAGAAGAGTAATTAAATAGGAAATTAAGATCTTACTAAGTTAGTCAACATCCAAAAGCTTCTGGTGGGTTGCCACTTCAACGTTCTTTGATTCACATCTCAATCATGTATTCTTCTTCGAGGTTCTTCTAACGTCATTAATCTTGAATGAGAATGTAAATAAATGATCCAGCAGTTACATAACTAACTTATGGTGTATCAGAAGAATAAATTGAGCAAAAAAAAAGGGGGAGGGTACTAATAGATTTTGGATCTCAATCTCAATCTATAAAATCCTGATGTCACTCCTTTGAACATTGACCAGGGCAGAAAAGTGAGCTTCTTGACAATCGTAGCTAAAACTGCGATGCTAAGCAAAATTTTCAGGAAAAAACGATGAACTTGATAAATGTGATAGTCATTAATTATATCTAAATAAGTAATTACCTATACATATTTCCATGCGTATATAGTATAAAGTAGTTACAAATAGCAATTTATTGGGACAGTTTTTGTAGCCTACAAATTGTACGGCTTCTGTTCTTTATTGTATTGCATACGATTTTTTCTTTTTTATGGATATTTAAATGGTATGTTATGTATACATACAGGTTTGGCTCTGATTAGAGCTCCGTATCGGTTCAAGTTCATTTTACCAGTCTCCATTTTGGTACCAAGTTCAGTTTTAAATTCGAAAATTGTCACTGAAATACTTGTTACAGTTTTTAACGGGTCCAAGTTCGAATTATTAGTAATCAATTTCGATTCAATTTTGGTACACATTTGGTTCAATTTTAGTACATATTTGGTTCAATTTCGGTACATATTTTGTTCAATTTTGCCACACATTTGGTTCAATTTTAGTACATATTTGGTTCAATTTCGGTACACATTTGGTTCAATTTTGGTACATATTTGGTTCAATTTTAGTACGTATTTGGTTCAATTTTGGTACATATTTTGCTCAATTTTGCCACACATTTGGTTCAATTTTAGTACATATTTGGTTCAATTTCGGTACACATTTGGTTCAATTTTGGT
>JAQGBT010005176.1:0-14859 GCA_034698585.1 Disparrhopalites patrizii
GTCTTGATTTTCCTATCTTTCTCTAGTTTCGTCTTTTTTGTCTTGATTTTCCTATCTTTCTCTAGTTTCGTCTTTTTCTGTCGTGATTTTCCTATATTTCTCTAGTTTCGTTTTTTCGTCTAATTTGTTTTCTCTTTCTTTATTTTTTTTGTTTTCCTCTATTTTCTTTTCTTTTCCCTCGAATTTATTTTCTCTTTCTCTATTTTCTTTTCTTTTCCCTCGAATTTATTTTCTCTTTCTCTATTTTCTTTTCTTTTCCCTCGAATTTATTTTCTCTTTCTCTATTTTCTTTTCTTTTTCCTCGAATTTGCTTTCTCTTTCTCTATTTTCTTTTTTCTTCTTCGAATTTATTGTCTCTTTCTCTATTTTCTTTTTTTTCTTCGAATTTATTGTCTCTTTCTCTATTTTCTTTTTTCCTTTTTCTTCTCGAATTTACTTTCTCTTTCTCTATTTTCTTTTTTCTCTCGAATTTACTTTCTCTTTCTCTATTTTCTTTTTTCTCTCGAATTTACTTTCTCTTTCTCTATTTGGTTTTTTTCTGTTTTTCCTCGAATTTATTTTCTCTTTCTCTAGTTTCTTTTTTCCCCCTTATTTAGATTTTCTTTGCTTCCCGTCTAGGTTGTTTGTCTTTCTCTTTTTTTCCGTTCCTCCCTCATAATTTCCCTTTCTCATTGTCTCTTTGTCCCCTTATTGACTTGTTTAGATTGCGATTGCCTACCTCATCTCACAGCCTTTTGTATAATCACGGTCTTCCTCATCCCCCCTGATTTCCTTGATACTGTCCGGTCCACCCCACCAGCACACAGAAAATATTCCAAAGGCAAAACAGTCACTGTCTACACGAACAAAAGAAAGTGTTTGGATTCTTGGGAAAAGATCTTTTTGGACACGTCCAAAAAACAAAAAGAGAGATATTAATACGTTATTTTTGTGCTGCCAGAGTCTTGATATTTCCTCCTCGGCCTCTCCCTCTCGTCCCTGTCTCCGTAACTTTGACAGTTTGGCATCATGTTAATCCATATTAATGTGAACGCTTTTTTCTTCGTTTTTTCCTTCCTCTTCATTCCCCCTCTTATTCTCAGAGCCGCGTCTCTTATCGCTCTTTTTCCTTGTCTCCTGCACTTTGCACTTAATAGTAATAATAGTTACCGCCTGTAATACCACTAATAGTGTGGCAGAGGAGGGAAAAATTGACTGGGACAGGCAGGGATTTAACAAAGAAGGGGGGCTTGGGTTTGGGGAGGGTCGAGGGGAGATAAAAATGTGTGGGGGTGGGGGGGTATAGTAGAGAGACAGAAAGAGAGAGAGAGAGAGAGAGAGAGAGAGAGAGAGAGGACACATAAATGACACGAATGTAAGTTTCTTTATTAATTTAATTTGGGATTATTTCACGCTATTCATAAATGACTCCGTCACTCCATATGTGTGGCTCCATACATATGTATAATTGTATTTATGTACATACAGAGAAATTGGATGTATGGCACAGTCGTATAAATTTGTGGCTTCAGAATCTAATTTTTCTTTCGTGGTTTTAGTTCTCTCACACTGTACTGTAGAAGTAATTATGACCATCGTTTCATTTTTATTGAGCCGTTCATAAATCTCTCGCCATAAAGTTGGACGGTGTAGGAGTCTGGCTGGAGGAACTATGTATAAATACGTATGAGGGGTTCTGAGTCAAACCAGCCTAAGTCCATTGGAAAATTTTTTACAGGAAGCGCAAATCGAGATTTCGCTACAATAGGCATACAAACCAGCGGAAAAATCAATTCCTGCCCAATTCAACCATATCCCTCTGCCTATTTGCTTTTTGATCATCCATCTCGCCAAGTTTACCCTTTTGTCTCGCTATTATTTTTGATTATTTCTCTTTCCTCTATGTCTCGCTATTGTTTTTGCTTCTTAAATTTCTTTCTCTTCTGCCTCACTCTTGCGCTTCTGCCTCGCTCTTTCTCTTCTGTCTCCTTCTTCCTTTTCAGTCTCCTTATTGTGTCTCGCTCAGAGGGAGCTTTTTCCTTGGTTGCTTGAGCATATTTGCAGAAGGCTTGCGCAGGCCCTTAACATACACACGGGTGGACTTAGACTTGTTTGGCAATGCGTGCACGATGGACTTAGGCTGCTTTGGCAATGAACCATATTCAAGGGCGCGTTTATACTGTTTTAGGCTGACCTATGACCGCAAGAATTCAGGGGCAATATAACAAGCCTACACTAGTTTGGTTGAAGCAAAAAAGCATTTTCGAAATTTTGGGACTTCCGCTGGTTTGACTCCGAACGTTTCATATGCATCTACGTACATATGTATATAGACGTCAATAGTGACAACAAGCACCATATTTACTCGGTTATATCATCGTTCTGGAGGAAATGCGGTAGGTGCAATAATAATTCCATAATAATATAACGCTTCCGCCACCTCTCATTCGCTCTCCTTCTCTTTCTCTCTCTTTCTGTCTCTTTCTCTCTCTCTTTCTCTTTCTCTCTCTCTTTCTCTCTCTTTCCCGTTCTCACTCCGTCACTCTAGAAAGGCCAATATGTATATGTACACGAGGAAATGCTCGTAAACTCCCCGCCAGCAGATGTGTTTGTTCCATCTCCTTGGCTGATAATTCAATTTGCAATCCATCAAGCCACACACCTTTTTTCCCTTCTGATGACAGCTTCCCGGAACGAAATTGCATATCGTCCTTTAGGAGTCAAAACTGACCAAGACTTGGGCAATTCCTATCTACGATGTGATAATCATCCACACTCCATGGCCACTTTCACACTTTCGAAGGGAAAGCTACAGAGGTGATCGGGACGGATGAGGGAAAGTTACAATATTGGCCATTGACAATGATTTAATTTTCGAGGATTTTGCATCAGAAAATCAAGTTTTCCTCCCTTTGTGTGGGGATTTGTGAGAAGGAGAAGGAAACACACGGGGAGAGGGAGGAAATCAAGGGTTTCTCTCTTTTTTATCGACCCTTTCCCTATACATCTGTAGAGCATGATGAAATTGTATTGGGACTTTACTACACATGCAAATGACTTGAAACGTTTTTCGTCTTTCATCTTCCTTCCTTTATTCTCCTTGCCGTTTCTCCTGTACGTTTCCGCTCTTTCAGCTTTTCATCTTCTCTTTTATTGTGTCTCTCTCTATCTCTCTCGCCCTCTCTCTGTATTTTTCTATGTACCTTCAATCAGTTAGATTCTTCCCATTCTTGTTCCCATTTTTCTCTGTATTATGTATTTGTAAGCTGATTTCCCCTTATTTTCTCTCCATTCCTTGAACTTGAATTTTCTCTCAGTTTCTCCTTTATTTTGTACTTTCACTTAATTTCTCTCTGAGCTCTTATTTTCTCGATTTCTTTGATTCTATTCTTTGATTTTATTCTTTGATTCTATTCTATTTCTCCCCTCTTTCTCCCTCTTTTCGCATCCGTTTCCATCACTCTCCCTCATTTTGCTCCACTTTAGCTCGCTCTCTCTCTCTCTCAAATTGGACTCTCTGTCACTCTTTCCCTCTGTGCCCATTTCCCCGCTCGTGGCTTGGATCTCTCCGACTGCCCAAATGGTCCCTTTACCTCTTGCTCTGATCCTCCCTCCCCTCCTCCTCCCCTCCCAGTTATACTCTCTCATCTCATTGCCATTCATCAAATCGTTTGATGTTCCCCTGTGGAAGCCCATGGTGTATGCGTTGGAATAATAATTCCCCGGAAATTTTACTCTTTTTTCTCCAAGCACGCACAAATACAAACACACACGTAGAGTTAAAAACGCACCTTGCACATGCTGTGGAAAGGAGAGAGCAGGAAATTCTGCGTATCGTATGGGAAACACTGAACTTATTGCTCTCATTACTCCGGCACAGATAGAAAGAGGGAAGAGACCTGGGCAGAAATTATTTGTGGGTGATGAGCGTCGATAATTATGGTGATGGTATATAGACGCGTGTGCAATTATATTTTTTCCTCGTTGAAACTGTATATCGGAGAAAAACAAGACGAGCTTTGATGTTTTTGGGGTGAGGAGTAAATCCCGGGAGCGGGAAAAAGTGGATGGACGTGTCAAATAAATTGAATATGTTGTAATTTAGTTAGGCGGGTGTGGGGGTTGCCACTAAAAAACAATTTGAACGAGCTTTCTCTCTCTCTTCCCCCGTAAAATTTGATTCAAATTACCATAAAAGCCATGTTCGTAATTGTGTTAGGACTCTTTTAGTTTTACCACCCAAACCAGTGATTCCCCCGCCTTGGGATGGCCTCACTCCTATGTGTCCCTCAATCATGTGATGGCTTTCGTGTGGATAAAAGCAATAAATGCCTACATACATATGGGAACAATCCCAAAAAAATCCCCTCTCTCTCTCTATCTCTCCTCTCTTTTGGTCCCTCCAGGCTTGGGCAATTAGCCGGGAGCAAGCGGTGGTAATAGATTTTGTGGGACGGGAAAAAGTTGTCAGGGGACAGGGAAAAAAGAGCTAAATTAGGATAAAAAAGAAAAAATGGACCAACTCATACAATCGGGTGACGCGGGTGGGGAAGATATAAAAAAAAAAGAGTTTATTGTAAGTTGTGACGTTACACACGCTCCTTCCCCGTTTTTTCCTGGTGGTCCCAATATGATTTTTTTAGTACCCCTACAGAATCACACGCAATCTTTCTTCATAGTGAGTACTCTTTCTCCTCCGCCCCGCCGCCGCCAACACTTTCTTTTTCTTGTTGGAACCATCTTTCCTTTTTTTTTTTTTTTTTTTACTTCGGGAAACTTTATTTTGTCTTCTGTTGCTTTTAGTAGTAATAAATACGGGAGAAAGACGTTCGTGCAGTGTACGTATGTGATCATGTACATATGTACCTTGTGACAAAGCCCCGGTGGCACACAACTGACAATGACGGCAGGGGAGGGACGGATGCGGGACACAAGGACCAACTTTTCTTCTTCCGAAGGGATGTACCGTCACCGTCGTAATTCCGGAGGAGTAAAAAAAAGGGTTAAGAATTAGGTGTCCTTGCATTCAATGGAATTGATTTCTTCCTTCCTATATACACTCTCGTATACCTTATCTACCCGGAGTTCACCATCCCTGCTTCATATCGTATTGTTGTCCAATTATTAAGAGGCTCAGTATGAACCTGCTGTCTCCTCACATGTGAGGGGGAAAGGGTATTTCAGGGGACATGGGTGGCTTCCGTTTTTGTGTCAGAGGTTCGGAAAAGGCAAAATCAAAGGGATATATAGAGAAAGCCTTAGAGAGTGGGACACAGAGGAGAAGTACTGTGCGTGTCTAAGGATGGGAGTACAAAAAAGGAAAAAGAAGGAGATTAAATACAAAAGGGAAGAATCGACAGCGAGGAGGTTAAGAGCAGAATATGGAACGAGTGAAAGCGTGAAAGGAAGAATTACAAATGAAAAATCCAGCGAGAAATTGGCGAGAGAGGCAGAGAAAGAGGAGCGGAGAATGAGAAAAAAAGAGAGAGAGAAGGAGGGAAACAGAGAAAAAGAGAGAGAAAGAGAAAAGGAGGGAAAAAGAAAAAAAAGAGAGAGAAAGAGAAAAGGAGAGAAACAGAGAGACAGAGAGAAAGAGAGAGAGAGAGAGAAGGAGGGACACAGAGGGAAAGAGAGAGAGAGAGAAGTAGAAAAGGAAGGAAACAGGAAAAGAGAGAGTGTGAAAGAGAAAATGAGGGAAACAGAGGGAAAGAGAGAGAGAAAGAGGAAAGGAGGAAAACAGAGAGAGAGAAAAGGAGGAAAACAGAGAGAAAGAGAAAAGGAGGAAAACAGAGAGAAAAGGGGAGAGAGGGAGAGAAAAGTTGTCTTGAGCAAGTTGTCAAGAAGACAAGTGCTCATAGAATGCTTTTGTAGCACTCTTTCCATCTCCTCCTCTTGTAGTATTTGTTGCAGTCACATACAAGATGTTCCACAAGGTCCTGACAAAAAAAATCTTGCTCTGTACGTTTAATATACTGCATACACACACCAAAAGAGTATTAAAGGGCGAGTCACTGTGCGTATGTATCTAGTCAAAGAGTGTGAGTATTTTTATGGGATGAGGTCCGTGAACTCTTAAAGATTTGTAGAAGGAAAAAAAACATAGACACATCTTTTCTCTTTCTTCTTCAACTGCTTTAGGAGTCAACCAATGTTGGGTATAAATCTGGACAGTGCATAAGTGCAAACTTCTGTCGGAAAGATGCTTACGCGCCAGCATGTATGTTAATAAATAAGACATTTTATGGTAGTTATACTCAAAAATATGATTGAGGGAGAGCAGGATTTTTATAGGATAGAAAATGTGGCATGAAAGAGCCATTCAGCTGTATTGGACTTGCGTCTATCACTAAATGGCTGCTGTGGGACTGATTTGTTGCAAAGAATTATTGGAAGATGGTGAAAATATTGTGTTCAGCAGCTTTACCATTTTTTATGCTTTATGGACTCACATACGTACTATATACATTCATTCATGGGAGATTCTGATTTGGTTCCAAACTTTTATTTTATCTTGGTTGATTACAACATACGTACGGCTTTTTTAGATTTTCTTTTTTTTTCATATCGCCGTCTCGTCCTTCATATATAACTCCCTCAACCTTTTCAACTCTCTTTCTGTCTCTTTCTACTTATCTCGAATTTGCTATCTTTCTCACTCCCATTTTCTCTGTACTTTTCTCTCTCTTTCTTCAATGTTTCTCTCTTGTTTGTCTCTTTCAAATTTTTCTCCTAGCTTCTCTGCCCTCTTTTCCTCATTTTTCTCTTTACTTTGTTTCAATTTTCCTATAGTTATTGTATCTATCTGTCTCTTTATCTCTTTCTTCTTTTTTTTTGTTTTTAGCACTTTATCTCTCTTGCTTTCTCTCTGTATAGCTTAGTTTCTCTACTGTTTTCCATTTTTATTTCCATTTCTCTGTCTCTCCCTGCGACAATTTTCCCCCTTTTCTTTCCATTTCTCTCTGTCTCTCTCTGCGACAATTTTCCCCTATTTGTTTCTATTTCTCTCTGTCTCTCTTTGTGACAATTTTCCCCTGTTTGTTTCCATTTCTCTCCGTCTCTCTTTGTGACAATTTTTCCCTATTTGCTTCCATTTCTCTCCGTCTCTCTCTGCCACAATTTCCCCCTATTTGTTTCCATTTCTCTCTGTCTCTGTCTGCGACAATTGTCCCAGTTTTCTCTCTCTTCTTTGCTGTCTTTGCCCTCGTGTTTCTCCCGTCCATATTTCCTCGACCTTCCCTCCATTTTCGGTATTTCCCCCGAGGAACTTTCCTCCGTCTCTTTCCCGATTTCCTTGTGCTTCTTCCCTTGCCTCAGCCTTCTCATCCATCTCTTTAACTCCAAGATTTATCCTCAATCCCGTGATTCAATTCTCATTTCACCCGCCATTTACGTCTCTCCTTGTCTGGTCTTTCCCTCGATTCTTCTTCGCCATCCCTCCCGCAATGTCTCCCTCCTCCCTTAATTGTAAACTTTCCATTGTTTCCCCATTTTCATCCCTCTCCCCATGTGTCTCCCTCCCGGTTGATAGGAGAAAAGTTGCGAGACGCCGGGCTGGGGGATGGTGATGAGGATGAGGATGATGATGATGATCATCATCTTGATAATTTACATATATTCTTCTTTTGCTAGTGACTCTTTGCAAAGTTCACAAAGATATGTTCTTCCTCGTCCCCATCCACCTCCTCCGTTTTGGACTGTTTGTCCGCGCTGTGGTTTCTGTAGCTTTGGCGGCATGTGACTCTTCGTGTGTATATATGTATATATATATATGTTTGTGTCTGTACGTAGGTACATGCTGGAAATGACTAGAGTGAAAAAAGTATCTCCATAAGCTCTCTGTGTGTTTCAACTGTGGAGCAATGGAAGAAATTCAGAAGCTTTACTCTTTCGATATAGACAGAGAGGATAGATGAGAGAGAGAGAGGGAGAGAGAGAGGGAGAGAGAGAGAGAGAGAGAGACAAGCAGAACTGGTGTTGGAAAGGGAAGGTTCCTCCAAAAAAAATCGTATAGCGCCAAGTGGCTTCTCTCTTTTCTCTCAACTCTCATTCGTGGTGTGATCTTCTCTCAGCTCACTTCTTCCGCTCAGCAGTCTCTTTATTTTTGGGAGGAAAACTAAATCTAAAGTGTTCTTGTTCTTGTTCTTTTATTTTATTTTAGTTATTTTTTTTTCTTCGTCTACCAAAATAAAATAAAAAATTGCTGACAGAGAGGAGGATAAAAAAAAAAGTTCTTGCAATCAAAAGAACCCCTTCATCTCCAGAAAAAATATCTCCTCCAGTATCTTTTCCCACAGCCAATTCTCTGTCTCGTCCCCTTCTATTGTGTTGACTGACAGTTCCTTCATTTTCGGCTTCATTTGCCACCAAAGTGTGCGGGTCCAAAAAAAAAAAAGAGAGAAAAAGGAGAAGCTCATTGTTGACGACAAAAGGAACAAAACTCATTTATAACGTTCAATTCTGAAGAATATCTCTTGAGGGAGAAATCAAGCGGGAGATATCAAAATTATTTGGAAACAAAATCTCAGGTGTACCATTCAAAAAGTACCTGGAGGATAAATAAATACAAGATATATTTTGTATTAATTAATATTACAAAACAAAAAGTTAATTTTCACAGTCCAACAAGTTTTCACACACTTTCTTTCACATTTTCCCGTTGGATCAAAGATAACAATCAGGTAAGAACAAGTCCAGAGAATTCTTATCGAAATATTACTACACATTTATCAAGGAAGATACAAACGTTTTAATTAACTTCCAAAAAAAAAAAATCTACTCTTTTTTGTCCTTCAACCGAGTGTCTCGCGAAAAAGGCAAAAATTACCAGAAAAAAAACTCCAAAGAAGCACCTCACAGAATTTGCTCTCACAGAATTTGGGTGAAAGTGTTAAAAAAAAGTGTCTTAAAAATTCTCCAAAAGGAATTTAAAAAAAGTTTCCAGTGTAAAAAAAAATATAACCGTTTTGGGGGAAACTAAGAAAGAGGGAAATCCTGGGAAAGTGCGGGGTGGGAAAATCTCTTTTTCGGGGAAGAATAAAAAAAATAAGACAATCTCGTGATTGAATGAGAGGGGAAAAGTGAGATTTTTTTTCGGTGTGTATGAAAGAGAAAATACAAAAGACGGGAGGGAATTGACTCTCGCGTACTTCCTGCTCTTTCCTCTCCAGGTTTTCCAGGTTTTTTTTTTGCCCCGTATTTTCCCTACAACAGCATCTCCGGTGAGGGAATGATGCTCTCTCGGATAATACTGTACATGTGGCCCTCTCCATGTGCTCCCCGTCTTTTCCCTCTTCTTCAACCCCTTTTCCTCCCATGTAATTTTATAGGCCGAGAATTACTTTCGACAGGCCTAATCGAAAAGGAGGAGAGAAAGAGAGACGGGGAGAAAATCGTCGGTGTAAACTAGACCTGAGTACAAGGAGGGTGGGAGAAATGTAGCTTTGGTGGTAAATCTACAAAAAAAAATCAGAGGCAACACATATAAACCGGCACACAAGTCGTTGATGAAATCTAATAAAAACTCCCTAAGGCATCCCGTGAAGAAGAAATAGAGGGGGGATTTCCCTCCTTTTTCCTATTTTTGGTCCCGGGAAGGAAATTCCCGGGAATTATTACGGTTACCAGGATTCCTCCTTTTTTTTAGGGATTCTGTCCGTCAAGGCAAAAACGGGGAGATTGTAAGAATAAATGAAAGAGATGCTGCCAGAGAAAAGGAGAACGAAATCGGGGAAAGCGTAATAAATAAGGGTGAGGGCATCAATAGGTGACAGTGCCCCTAAACGTGACAATTGCAAATTAATATCTTCTACTGCAATTAATTCTGGAACATTTTCACAATTTAAATGAACTGTGGCTGAGAAAAAACCATTTTTGCAAGTGTTTTTACCGGAAAATTGCATTTCAAATTTAGGAATATTCTCTACTTTTCATCCCGACTGTCACCACTAGAAACACATTCGTTTAGGCAAATGACTGATTTTGACTCCCTCTTACAAAAAATAGCGTAGCTCCACAACTGATAGCAACTGAAAGGTTAAAACTCTGGACTATAAAGCCAGCATTTAACGGCTTTGGCCTCATGCCGATAACCAATCAATTCGTTATCGGCTTCAATCGGCTATGTTTTCAATTAAAATTCGCAAGCATTGAGCTAGAAAAGTCCCATAAATTCTGAAAATTATTTCACTGTTTATAGATTTTTTGCACAGTAGTCTAGACTAGAAAAATTTTAAATAAGTGAAAAATATGCACAACATTCCGATGATTGAATTGCCGCGGAAAAAACACCATAATTATTATGATCAATTCTGCTAGTATCTGAATGTGACTTGTTTGACTAGAATTGAAATACAATTCTGCATTAAATAGGATTTTTTAATCTACTTTTTATCATTTCTTATCTAGGCCCCAGCGCGAAGAAACATACTTTCATCACTTCTGAATGTCACTTTTAGTCAGTTTTGTGTACAAGAGGCCGCTCACTTATTTTAAAACAGTATAGGAAGAGAGAGAGATAGAAAGGGTGACAAAGTGGAAGCGAGAGAGAGAAGGGAAAGGAGAAAAGGAGAGACAGCCCGAAGGAGAGAAAAGGAGGGAGACAGAAAGAGAAAAGGAGGTGAGCGAAAGAAAGAGACAAGGAACAGGGATGAACAAAGAATAGGCAGAGAGAGAGAGAGAGAGAGAGAGAGAAAGGAAAAAGGAAAAGAAGCGGAAGAAAAAAAGGAAGAGAGAGAATGGAAAAGAAACAGAAAAAAAGAGAAAAGGTGAGAGAGAAAAAACAGGAAGAGAGAGAATGGAAAAGAAACAGAAAAAAAAGAGAAAAGGTGAGAGAGAAAAAACAGGAAGAGAGAGAAAACAAAAGAGAAAAGGAGAGAAAAAAGAAAAGGAAGAGAGAGAGAGAACAAAAGAGAAAAGGAGAGAAAAAAGAGAAGGAAGCGAGAGAGAACGAAAGAAAAAAGGAAGATACGGAGAAGGAAAGAAAAAGAAGAGATAGTGAAAGAAAGAGAAAAGGGAGAGACAGAAAGAGTGTGACGTAAGGAAATTCGGCGGCGCGGAGAGAAAGTGGCCGAAGATTGAAAGGCTCTGTAGTACATGAAAATTTTATCCCCTTCGTCTCCTTGGACCGTCCCACATAAATCGAGGTGTAGTTTACCCCTCTCTCAATTGAATTTATTGGCAGAGAGACTCTTGTTTCCTCGGAGTCACCCTTATTTAATGCTGGGAGCACTTACTCACCCATAGGAGAATCCCCTTGTATGTATGTATACACACAAGAAGATGGAGAAAGACCATAGGTAAATGGAAAGGCAGGGTGTCAATCTCTACTCGGTCTCCGGGACGTGAGAAAGCGGGGAGGGGAGAAAGGGGAGAGGCAAAAAAAAAAAACAACAAAGTTTGATGCACTTGTTCTCCTTTTTTCCCCTCCTCGTAGTCCTCCCACGTAGTTTTTAGTGGGAGAAAGCTATAGTTTGAGCTTTTCCAGATTTCCTCCTCCTCCTCCGGTCCCCATACAAGATCCCGGGGAGGTGAAAGAAAAGGTAGTTTGGGGAGACCAAGTTGATCAAGAAAGATGAGTTTCTTTGTTGCCTCACGTCCCTCTTCCACCACCATTTTATACACACATTCGTCTACCTCCTTTGGCTTTTGTTTAGCCGAGACATTTTTTTCCTTCCTCTCTCTCTCCCTCTCTTTCTGTCTTTCACGTCAAACGTCTTTTATTGCCACACCGAGATTTCCTCCGTCCTCATCAACCATCAAGAAATCTGGAGGTGGAGGGGAAGAAGCCGAGAATGTTCCTCAGTTCTTTTCTCATTTGTCTTCCCTCCTCTCTACCTCCCGTTTTTGTTTCTTTTTTTCAAAAAAAAAACCATGTCTCCTTTTATATACAAGCACATGTCATTCACGCCGACACTCTCCTCCCTTCATTTATCCCATCCACGCTACATCATGTTCCGTGGAGGGAAATGTGAAATTCTGAGTGTGTGTCAAGTGAATTTGTTGCTGGTGTAGAAAAAAATGGGGGAGAGAAACAAAGGCTTTCTTTAAAAGAAAAAAAAATTAAGCCCATGCCTTCCTCACCCAGTCGTATTTCAGCTACGTATTTCTGTACGTGGAATAACTGGAGAGTACGTGGAAAGCTTTTAGAGGGAATGCCAGTGCTGTGCTTTATTTTGACTCAGAGGTTGTTTTGGTAGCAAGAAAAAATGACGGCAGTTAAATTTCCCTTCTCTCATTCTCTTGAGCCACACGTGCAGATTCGATAAAAATAGTCCCATCTCCCTCTCTTTCAGGTAGTTGCATCTGCACACACCCGCACACATTTCCTGTCGTATCAGCGCTAGAAATAACTTTTGAACTCAACTTTTGTGAACAATATTGAGCTTGTTTTTATTATTTCTCTCTCTCGCGCTTTTTCTGGTCTCTTTTCCCATTTTTTTCTCCTCTTTTCCCATTTTTTCTCTCCTCTTTCCCTATTTTTCTCTCTTATTCCAGTTTCTTTCTCTTTCTTATTTTCCCTCCCATCTTCTGATTTCCCCTCTTCTTTCTCTGTCATCCTCTCCCTCTCCTTTCCTTTCTACAGCACTTGCTGTCCCACTTGCTTGTCTATGGAGAAGACAGGATATGAATGCTTTTCTAAAGCACATGGCCCTTTTCGGCATTTTCTATAAAAGATTTAAATAAACGATTTCTTCAAAAAGGCTTCCGTCTTTATCAAATAATGAAGACGAAAGTATTTCTAAGGCAATTCTCAGGGATTATAATTCCAAAAAAAAAAAAAACGTTTCTCGTCTCCATCATTCCATTGAAAAGGATTTGAAAGAGTCTGTGATTACTAAGATAGAATTTGAGAGCGAGAAGGGACTACTATTAGTAGAAAAGCAATCAAAAGTGGGGAAAACATGTGAATTGCCTGCTAACCAATGGGATCAAGTGGAAATTGACGCGATGTGTAAAAACTCTTGCCAAATAATGAGCAGGTCTGTGAGAGTGTTTCATGTTAACGCCAAGATTTTTTTTCCTCTGGTTTAAATTTTATGACAGGTCCCCAAGGTCAGTGGGGGGAGGATGAGAGGGAAGGGGGATTTAACAGGTTCTTTAAAAGCACAATTCAAATGCAAGGGCAGGGTGATGGGAGTTGGTGTATTTATTTAAATGCAATTATTCAAAAGTATTGGGTTAAGACATTAAAATAAAGCGGGAGAAATTGTACTAAAATCTACGTGGAGAAAGTATAGATTCACAATAAAATTGTGAAATAGTTTTGTCTCAAGAAATCAAAAACGATTTCAAACCTAAATAGAGAATTTGCACAAAAAAGCATTACAGAGGAAATAATTAGCAAGAAAAAAAACAAGTAACTGAAAGAGAATTTCGAGTAATTTATTAGGCAGAATTAATTTTAAAATGGCGGGAAAATTACATTCAAAAAAGGAATAAAAAATAAAACCATTTTTGGGACAACGTAGGAAGAAGCATGGATGGAAATATTCTACAATATAAACATGTAAAGATGTAAATGTTAGTTTTTGAGTGCACGCAGGCGATATAATGAGACAATGAATACAGGAGGAGGGGGCGGACAGACCGATTAAAAGTGTGTAAATACACGTTATGGACATGCACATGTATACCAACATAGAAATGAACCATCCCATCAACTCCTGACTTGAGTTTTTGTTTACTATAGAGTCATACAAAAAATAATAATAAATAAAAAGTTCATTGCCATCTACATATCATGGTGCTACTCAAACAATATAAGGTACTAATAATTACTTAGGCACGCAATTTTTGTTTTCATCTATTTCTCCATAATAACAACCACCAAAGAAAAGTCAGATGAATGGCAGAACTACGGCTTTACAGCGTCGTAAAAGCCCAGCTTTTATCCTCACTTAATGTTTGTTTCCTACACTGTAATTGTCCTCTTCAAACTCCTGGAAGTACCAACGGATACAATGGCTCCTACAATTCTATGGACCATGCACTACTCCCACCACTAACTCCCACTATTATTCCTCTTCCTGGTCAAATATTGCCGGAGAGGGAGAGCCAAAGAGAGAGAGAGAGAGAGAATGAGAGCGAAAGAGCGAAAGAGCTTCCTCAACCACAATCATCCCGATAAAATTTGACACGAAATCCCTGGAATTTATCTCCACAAACACACAAACACGCACAGACACAAATCTTATCCATGATTGCACAGTATTTACCCCTCCCCTCCACATTTTCCAGGGGAGGAGCCCTGGGATTATATGAAGGAGATAAAGATGGAGATCCATATAGATGCAAATATTAGATAAAAGGAAGCCGCATTATATAAAAGCCTAAAGGGGAATATGCCACAAGGCACAACAAGTGTGACATGAGAGGAAGGTCTATTATTGTGCATCAGGAGAGAGAGAGAGACAGAGAGAGAGACAGAAGGAGGGAGAAAAAGAGTGAAAAAACAAGGCTAGAGACAGAGGGAGAGAAAGAGAAAGAAAGCGAGAGTGAGAGAAAGAGAAAGAAAGAGAGAGGTAGAAAGAGGGAGAAAGAGGGAGAAAGAGAGACAAAGGGAGAGAAACATGGAGAGACCGGGAGAAAGAGAGACAGAGAGGTAGAATGAGAGAGAAAGAGAGAGAACGAGAGAACGAGAGAGAAAGGGAGAGAAACATGGACGGACAGGGAGAAAGAGACAGAGAGGTAGAAAGAGAGAGAAACATGGAGAGACAGGGAGAAAGAGACAGAGAGGTAGAAAGAGGGAGAGAGAAAGAGGGAGAAAGAGAGAGAAAGGGAGAGAAACATGGAGAGACAGGGAGAAAGAGAGACAGAGACGTAGAATGACGGAGAAAGAGAGAGAGAGAACGAGAGAAAGAGAAAGAGGGAGAGAGAAAGAGA
>JAQGBT010005177.1:0-14853 GCA_034698585.1 Disparrhopalites patrizii
AACCAGAAAGCTAAAACAAAAAAAAGAGAGCTAAAAATCAACCGAGAAAGCTAAAAAGAAAAAAAGAAAGCTAAAAATCGAAATAAGAAAGTGAAAAGGGGGAAAAAAGAAAGCTAAAAATCGAAATAAGAAAAGTAAAAGGGAAAAAAAGAAAGCTAAAAATCGAAAAGAGAAAGTGAAAAGGGAAAAACAGAAATAATTAAAAATCCAACAGAGAAAATCAAAAAGCAAAAGGAGAAAGCAAATTTTGAGAAAATCAAAAACAGAGAAAATGCATAATCAACAGAAGAAAGCGAAAAAGCAAAATTAGAAAGCGAAAAAGCAAAAAGAGAAAGCGAAAAACAGAAAAAACGAAAAAGGAAAAAGCAAAAAAGCAGAAATAGAAAAAATGAAAAAGCAGAAAAAATGAAAAAGGAAAAAGCAAAAAAGCAGAAATAGAAAAAATGAAAAAGCAGAAAAAATGAAAAAGCAGAAAAAACGAAAAAGCAAAAGGAAAAAGCAGAAATAGAAAAACGGAAAAAGGAGAAGGTGAAAAAGTGAAAAAAAAGATACGAGAGAGCAAAAGCAAAAAATGAAGCCCAGCAGGAAAAACAGATCACAAAAAATCAAACAAAGAAAGAGACAGAATGAAAGTAAAATAGAGCGAAAACGAAAAATAAAACCATATACAGAAATCAAATAGACGAAAAAAAACGTAATACAAAACAAAACATAAATACAAAAAAGAGCAGCGCAATCAAGAAACTAAAACGGAAGACGCCAAATATGTCTCAAAAGCCAAAGGCGGGAACAAGAAATGAAAAATTAGAACAAAAATGTGAGAGAAAGCTAATCAACAAAATAACAAATGAGAAAAATAAACAGAGTGAAACTAAACCAAAATAAGAGCCCGTCAAGGGCAGAGACAACAATTATATAAAATCATAGACAGAAAAAATGGGAAGCCCAAACCCAGAAAAAACCGTAAGATAATAAATAGGCTAAAATGAACCAAGAAAAAACCCAAAAATTACGTCATAAACAGGTATATGAATACGAAAAAATAGAACCCGTAGAAAGTAAAAGGGAAAGTGCAGGAAAAAAAGGAAAAAAAAGCGAGGGCAGGAGGGAACCAGATTAGGCCAGGGAAGTAAGCCGAAATTGGGGAGAGAGAAAGCCCCTGGATGATTAGTTAGATAAAGAGCGAAGATAAAAGGGGGGAAAGCCCGCATAAAAAAGCCCTAATTTCCCCATTCCCATAATGACTATCCGCCATACAATATGCATGCATAAGCATATGTTCCATCCCGAGAAACTATCTCCGTCATAAATCAATTATTTACCAGCTATTTACTTGATGCAAGGGGAGGGAAATATTGTTTTCTGCATTCATCTACACACTACACTTCCCAGGCCAAAAAAAAATCCCTCTCAACCCTTTAACCCAAGCATATCTTTTCCCCTTTTAAACGAGAAAACAAAAAAAAAATCCTGGGAAAAAAATAACTTATTTTCCCACTTACACAGATTATTGTTATTCTAATACACTACCTTCCTATACACATGTATGTGCATACATAAAATATTCTCTCAACTCTGCCCCCATGACATTCCCATTCGTCATGTCTTTCCCTCCTTTTCCCCTCCCTCCTCTTTCTTTCTTTTTTTTTTGGATTCTATATAGATATACTTCATTGTCTTCCAGAGCAAATTATGCTCCCGCTGGTGAAATATTAGCCCAAGGTAGGACATTGAGTGGGCTGGAATGCGGGGGACGGAGTGAGGAAGGGGCGGAGAAGAAAAGTGGAAGAAATAGAAGGAAACAAAAAGGAACAGAAGCATATAGAAAGAGGTAGTAAAAAAGAGGATGCTAAATAAAAACACGGAAAATGGAAGGAAGGGAGATAATAAATAAAAACATAGAAAATGGAAGGAAAGGAGATAAAAGAGGGAAAGAGATAAATCGAAGAAAAGGAGAGAGGAATATAGAAACAAAGAGAAATATAGAAAAGTAAGGGTGATATAGAACAAGAGAAAAAAAGAAGGAAATACTAGAAAAGGAGAGACTAGAGAAACTGAGAAAAATAGAGGAAAAGAGAAAGCAAAAGATGATAACAGAAGGAAAGGGGAGAACAGGAGAAAATAAATAAAAAAAGAAAAAATAGAAGGAACAGAGATATACATATATACAAAAAGAGAAATAATTGCAAGAAAAAGAGAGAATAGAAAAGCACAGATAAAAATAGCTGATTATTATAGAAAAGTAAATGCAAACAAGGAGAGAGTAGAGAAACAAAGGGGAAAATAGAGGAAAAGAGGAAGTAATAGAAGGAAATGGTAGAACCGAAGAAAAAAAATAAAAAGGAGGGAAATAGAAAGAAAGGAGATAATTTTAAAATTCAAGAAACGGAAAGAATAGAAAACCAAAGAGAAAAAGAAAAGTAGATAATTAAGAAAAGCAGAGGAAAAGAAATAGCAAAAGAAAACCAGATAATATAGACACAGAGAAAAATAGAGGAATGTAGAAAGCAATAGAAGAAAAGGAGATAAAATATAAAAAATAGAGAAAAGGAGAAAGCAATAGAAAAAAGGATATAAAATATAAAATAATAAAGAAAAAGAGAAAGCAATAGAAGAAATGCAGATAAAACAGAGAAAATAAGAAATCAATAGAACAAATTAAGAAAAAGAGAAAGTAATAGAAGAAAAGGAGATAACATAGAAAAAGAGCAAAATGGTGGAAAAGAAGATAACATAGAAAAAGAGAAAAATAGAGGAAAAGAAGATAACATCGAAAAAGATAAAAATAGAGGAAAATAGAAAGCCACAGAAGTATAGAATAGAGAACAAAGTAGAAAAAACGAGAGAATAGAAAAACGTGACTTCACCAGGAAAAGAGAGAGCAAGAAAGGATCAGAAAGAAAGCCGATTAAAAAGAAATGAGAGGAATAAATCAAAGGAAAGACGAGAAAAGCGACCGACAATATCAGAGGAAATGGAGAGAAAAGAGAGAGACAAGCAGAAATAAAAAGATAAATAAGCAAAGAGCAAAATAGAAAGGTGGGTGAAAAAAGAAAAGAGTTAGAAGGTAAGTTGCCGGAAAAAAATGAAAGGTAGAAAGGGAGGGGAAGCGTGACATAGAAAAGCGCAAAACTGAGAGAGCAGCACAAATAGAGAGCTTCAGAGAAGAAAAGTAGAGAGAAATAGAGAGCAACAGAGAGAGGAACAAGAGAAAGACAGACGGGAAAGAGAGAGAAAGAGAGCGAGACGGAAATATTTAGAGAGAGAAAATAGGAAGGAGAAAGGCCAAAAAAGACATTGTGGTAGTAGAAAAATGATTACATAAATGGATTTATATTCCCCGCCATTTCGTGCTTCTTTTCTCTCTCTGTGCCCTCTCTCACTCTTTCTCCCTCTTCATTCTCCAGCAATGAAGATTGGGATATTCTGCGTGTTAAGAAAAGCCGTGGAACAATTTCCAGAGCAACCTCCGGATTACAATGGGAACGGCTCGGGAATGCGAAAAAGGAATAAGAAGGAAAGCGTGAGAGAGAGAGAGAGAGAGTGAAAGCGAGAATTGCAAATGGAAAGAAATAAAACATTAAGATTTATTATACTTTGCCAGCTTTCTTCCCTCCGTGCTTTCTCCTTCTCAAAAAGCTCTCTTTCCCCCCTTTTCCCAGCAATTCTTGGCCGCAATTGAGCCTGCTTTCTCTTTTCCTTCCTTAAGACATTGTACACATCGTGCGTATTACAGCCACTTCCCATTTACGAACTTCTTTTTATGTCCTTCTCCTCCTCCTTTTGGTATTTCTTCATCCTTTCGTTTCTTCTCCTTTCGTTCTTTTTTTTTAAAAAGTCCAACTCAAACAAGAGAAAACAAAAAAAAGATCCTCTGGCGTGTTCTTCAAGGGAGAAGAAAAAACTTTGCAACATTTTCACTTGACGGCCTTACTCAACGACCATAAAATACGGACTTGTCTGCCTTGATGAAAAGATTTTTTGACTGACAAACATACCCTTGCTAGCATTCTTTTGAAGAGAAGGAGGAGAGATTACTATTGGCAATACTTTCCTAGGCATTCTCTCTTTTGCACATTGCATATTGGTCCTCTCATCCTTGTTTTGTGGGTGGATCAAGAGAAAAAAGTGCAGATGACAGACCATGCAGAGAGAACGACAGAGTGACAGAGAGGGACAGGGCAAACTGTTTTGGCACGAGAGAGAGAGAAAGAGAGAGCTAGACACAGATAGGACGGAGAAAGATAAAAAAGGGACATCGGGACCAGCAGTGAAAGTGGAGAAAGCGGGACGGAGATGTAAAACAGAAGAGGGAAAGTAACAGAAGATAAGACACGAGTGAAAAATTGGTCGAAAAAAAAATAATCGAGAATACAAAAGTAAAAAGAGAGCCGACAATATTGTTAAATGAAGGAGAATTGGAGGACGCGGAAAATTCAGAAATCGAGATGAGACTGGGACGATTCAAAAATAAAAATAAAAAATTCAAAAAATTACAAAGAAATGCTCGGAACAAAAGTAGGAGAAAAACAAATAGCAAGGGAAGGATACCGGGGAAAGGCAAATATATAAAGCAAAACCACAGTAAAGTAAAGAAAAAATGCGGAGAAATAGGGGCAAGCAAAAATTGAGAGAAACAAAACTGGAAAAATGGAGAGAAATGAAAAAGGAGACATGGAGAGACACAAAATAGAAAAATAAAAAGACATAAAAGAGAAATAATGCGGATAAAAAGAGAGGTAAAAGAGAGAAAATGCAGAGAGGTAAAAAATGAAGAGAAACAAAAACGAAAAATAAAGATTGACAAAAAAGGAAAAATGGAGAGAAACGCAAAACGAAAAATGAAGAGAAACACAAAATAAAAAATGGAGAGAAACGCAAAATAAAAAATGGAGAGAAACACAAAAGGAAAAATGGACAGAAATAAAAAAGAAAAAATGGACAAAAGAAAAAAGAAAAAATGGACAAAAGGGAAAAGAAAAAATGGACAAAAATAAAAACGGGGAAAAATGAGCAGAAAAAAAGGAAAAATGGACAAAAATAAAAACGGGGGAAAATGAGCAGAAAAAATGGAAAAATGGAGAGAAACGCAAAAGGAAAAATGGAGAGAAACGTAAAAGGAAAAATGGACAGAAAAAAAGGAAAAATGGGGAGAAGCGCAAAAGGAAAAATGGAAAGAAAGAAAAAATAAATAATGATAATACATGAACACAAAGAAGGAACAGAAATAAATACAGAAAAATGAACAGAAGTAAAAAAGTAAAAATTGACGGAAATAAAGAAGAAAAAATGAAGACAAATAAAAAATTTCAGAAAGGAAAAACGGAGATAAGCAAAGCAGAAAAATGGAGAGAAATAACGGACAGCGAAATGCAGCAAAAATCAAAAAATAAAGCGACAAAGCCCAGACACAGCGGGAAACCCCAAGCAAATAGAAACAAACACGGAAAGACAAAATTAGATACAAGAAAATACGAAAAACTAAAAACAAACATATAGCTAAAAAAACAAACCAGCATACAAACAAAATGAGAAAAGCGAAAGCCAGATATTGAAACACATAACGGCAGACGGCCAAAAGAGAAAGTGACACCAGCCAAAAAAAAGGAGAAAAATGGGATCAATCTCAAAAAATTGAAAAAGAAAAAAGGAAGTAGATCATTGCAGTAAAAAGTGTGAAACGAGTCCAGGAAAAATACCAAAAAAAAAGAAATCCCGAGAAGGAGAAAAAATACGGTCTAAAAAAAAGGAGAAAGTCACTCAAAGGAGAGAAAGTGTCCCCTCCGCCCCGAAAAAAAAGAGTTTTTGATAGTTGACATGATGTACTGATATGGTCGAGGGATCATTCAGATTTCATGTCGAATTGATTGAAAATAAAAAGCTTTTATATGTCCAACCTTAAGGTATGGGTCTTGAGCGATAAATTCACACGAAATCCCTATCATCTCCCTTCCTCTCATCTTATATCGGCTGTCTCCAAAAAAAAGTCGGAGAAAAGAAAGAGGAAGCGAGAGAGAGAAGAGAAAAAAATCCACCAGAAAAAAAAACTTTTATACGTCCCACGCGTATCTTTTTTATGTGTAAACTGTGAAAAGCTAAAATATCAGTAAACTTGAGCTGCCGGTATGTACATATATGTACGTATAAATGGCATATAAAATATATATAAAAAATATACATGTAGAAGATATACAAAAAAAAATCCTGCTTATTGATGCCGCACATAACTCCCTCATAAACTATGTGTGGAACACAATGTAACTCACACACATCACAGAACTATATACACACTCAAATTCTATGGCTTTCTTATACCATGAAATCCTTATAGAAAAACAACTACATCAAATCCTAGCCGATATAGCACTCTTGTAAAAGTTAGGGAAACCTTGGAGAGAGAAAAAGAGAGGGAGAGAGAGAGAGACAAGCTCCATGTCTTTTAATGCACAGTAAGACCAGAACTTGCACTCTCCCTGCACAATAAGCCGCTCAAGCGAAGAGAGACATGAGAGACAGGCCTTGGCTCTTCCCCGAGCCACACATCCTCATTTCGCGCCTTTCCCCAGACTTTCTCCGGGACTTTCTCCCATTTTTTTCCAAAGGGAAAAGAGCAATTTTCCTCCTAGTCGATTCCCAATTTATGAATTTTTATGGCATTTTTTCAAGCGTAGGTGCTCCATTAAATACTATGGAGGTCTTCCGCATTTTTCCAGGGCAGGAGGAGTGAGAGAAAGAGAGAGAAAGAAAGAGAAAGAGAAAGAGAGAGAGAGAGAGAGAGAGAGAGAGTGAGGGAGGATTTACAGGTCGCTGCCCTCATTATTGCACCACGTTAATCATTAGCCTTTCACACGGTTTACAAGTGCATGCAGGAGCATACGGAGAGTGACAGGGCAGCCTACAAAATGCGGAGAGACGGAGACGTGGCAGGTTAAGATGTCGAAAGAGAGACGGAAAGTCGGACAAAATGGTTGTGGGGGATTGGGGTAGATTCGATTTTAGGCAAAGCGAGACAGGGGATGGAACAATGGCAACAATGAAAGAATCAGTGGGGGAATAAAATTCAGAAAAAAGGGGAAATAAGGGAAAGTTTGAAGGAAATAAATGTAGCGAGAAAGTCGGGGTTAAAGGAAAAATAGAAACCCAAACAAAAACAAAGAGAAAGTCTAAAAAAATGTACGGATAAACTCAAAAAAAGTATACAAAAGAAAGTTCAAGAGAAATTCGAGAAAAACGTTAAAGAGAAAGGCCAAGAAAGGAAGATCAAGAGAAATTCGAATATGAAAAAAGAGAACAACGAAAAATTAAAGAGACGGTCTGGAAAAAAATTAAAGAGAAAGCCTAGAAACAAAATTCAAGAGAAAGTCTAAAAGTAAGTTTCGGAGAAATTCGTCAAAGAAAATTAAGCCAAAAGTTTAAAAAAGAAATTAAAGAGAAAGTTCCAAAAGCAGAGTAAAAGAGAAAGTAAAAAAAATTAAAAATTAAATCTAAAAAAGAATGTTCAAGAGAAATCCGAAAAAGGAAAATGAAAGAGAAGATTTAAAAATGAAAATTCAAGCGGAAGCCTAAAAACGAAAATTCAAGCGAAAGCCTAAAAACGAAAATTAGAGAGAAAGTTTAAAAATTAAAATTAAAGAGAAAATTTAAAAACGAAAATTTAAGCGAAAGTCTAAAAACGAAAATTAAAGAGAAAGTCTAAAAACGAAAATTAAAGAGAAAGTCTAAAAACGAAAATTAAAGAGAAAGTCTAAAAACGAAAATTAAAGAGAAATTTAAAACAAAAATTAAAGAAAAAGTCTAAAAAAGAAAATTAATGGGAATTTCTAAAATAGAAAATTGAAAAAAAGTCCAAAAAAGAAAGTTTCAGAGAAATTCGTAAAAGAAAATTAAAGGTAAATTCTAAAAAAGAAGACTCCAAGAGAAATCAAAATAGGGAAATCAAGAACTGAGAGAGAAAACGAGAACAACGGAGATGACAGAATGTCAAAAAGAGAAAATATGGCAACAATTACAGATTAAAAGCATAGTATCAAGGCTTCAAAGGAAGCCTGGAAAGAAAGAGAAATACATGGAAAATCTCAAGAGAAACCCCCGAATCCCTGATGCCGGCAAGACCTGTCCCTTTTGGGTTCAATGTAGATAATATGCGGCAAAATAAAAACCAATCCCCACCATGTACCTATAAGAATGCGTGGAATGGAATAGCCCTTGCACGCACCCTGCCCTGGCATGTGTCTGGAATTAAAATAGAATATGGGTCACGCCCGGCCATCATCATCAACACCGGCTGATAATCCCCATAATGGATCAGGTATAGATCCACCTCACACATTTTTTCCTTATAATAGAAAATATGTGTAATAATAACCCCCAGGAAAAAAAATGGGAGGGGAGGAGTAGGTCACCGTCACCACGGATCCGCCTTATGCCTCTTTGTGTACATATTGATGCGTGTGTGTTGGGAATGACTCCGCTCAATCTGACGGCCATATAGCCTTATCTCCCGTCACATTACGTGGGTGGGAAGTACCAGGAAGAGGCGGAGGAGACGGCAAAAGAGGAAGATGATGGGGCAAAGTCAAAGCCCAAATATTACTCCCTCACTTTCTCCTTCAATGTCCTCGCAAAATGTGTAAACTTGGTCAAGTATCAAAGTTTTTGGGGGGAAAGTCCTATAAAAAGAGTGAGAGAGAGAGAGAGGGAAAAGTACCTATATACTTATTTATCTTCCTTTTCCAAGTGGGGACAAATAGTGTACAAAATGGGAGCATATAGATGGCATAGCATATTATCCCAGGCATATTCTCAACATCTCCAATGAGGTGAGTAGCTCCATGAAAAAAACGGGTTATGGGGTGTGTAAGAGCTTTTAAGTGCCGATTTCCTCTCCGCGTCAAAGCGAGACATTACAGAAAAGAGATAGAGGGAATTAAGCAAAGAAAAATCCACGTGGAGAGAGCAAATGGAGAAAGGTAACAGCATTAAGAAGAGAAAGGAGAGAGAGAAGAGAAAAGAGAAAGGTAATATGTACATTAAGAAGAAAATGCTGGGGGGAAAATATGGGTGCAAAAAAGGAAAACGAGTAGAGCTTAATGTGAATAAAATGAGTGGCTTCGGAACATTCCTTATTAGCAACAAATAAAGACCAATAAGAGACGGAGAAAAAGAGAGCGGTGGTAATACGTCCAAGAATAAAAAGAAAATCAAGGTAATGATAAGGAGACAATTGTGACTCAAGTTAAGCATAAATAAAGGAACTAAAAAATGAGAGAGGAGAAAGAGAGATAGAATTAAAAGAAGCAGAGTGGAGATATAGAGCGATTGAGAGAGGAGAAAAAGAAAGAGAAGGCGATGCAGAGAGGAGAGACAGAGAGAGATTAAAGAACGAGAAAGGAGACAGAGAAGTAGAAGACAGATAGAAAGAGAGAAAGAAGTAAAGGAAAGAGATATAGTGGTAGACAGGTGATAGAGAGAGAAGCAAATGAAAGAGGAGAGACAGAGAGAGCAACAGAGAGAGAAGAGAGAGAAATAGAGACAGAGAGAGAAGAGAGAGAAGAGAGAGAAATAGAGACAGAGCGAAAGAGAGAAAAAAGAAACAGAGCGATAGAGAGAGAAAAAGAGAAAGCGATAGAGGGAAAAAAGAAAGCGCGATAGAGAGAAAAAGAGAGCGATGTAGAGAAAAAATAGAAAGAGCGATAGACAGAAAACAGAGAGACAAAGGGAAAATGAGAAAGAAAAGCGATCAGAAAGGAAAAGAGAGAAAGAGAGAGATGAAAAGGAAAGAGAAGAGAGAGAGCAACAGAGAGAGAGGAGAGAGAACGATACAGAGAAAGCGAAAAGACAGAGCGATAGACAGAAGAGACAAAGTGAGCGATAGAGAGAGAGACAAAGAGAGCAATAGAGAGAGGAAAGAAAGAGAGAAAGAAAGGAGACGGGGAAGGAGTAGAAAAGGAAAGAGAAGCGTCAGAGAGAGAGCACTAAAAAGAAAGTGACGATACAGAGTGAGCGAAAGAATAAAGAGACAGAAGAAAAGGAAAGGGAGAAGAGACAGAGAGGGTTAGAGTGAGCAATCGAGGGAGAGGAGAAAAGTAAAGAGAGGAAGCAGAGGGAGAAAGCGAAAGATACAGGCAAGAAAAGGAAAGATAGCAATGATAATGCAAGAATGATATTACAATGAAGAAAAATAAACTGCATATGTAGCAAGAATAAGAAGGAGACGAGCAGAAGAAAGGAGAAAGATAAGAAAAAGGGAAGTCTGACAAGAGCGAAGCCTTCCGAAATCCCACTGTATTTGTTCCAAAGGAATAACAATGGAGAGGAAAGGTCCATAATTGCCGAGAAGAGCCAAGATCTACATGATAATAAGTCTGTTTGGAGAATAAATGAATAAATAAATGCTCACTCTTCACAGATGTCGACGGCAGGTGGAAGGCCATTGGCGTTCTTGACGACCAGGTAGACCTTGGTGACCATCTCGATGACGTGACAGGTGTGAACGACGAGGTCACCCTTGGTGAGGCGGTCACCCTCCTCACTGAACAGGCTACAGCCGTGATGTGAATGGCTCGTGGCGGCGGCGGGAGGGGACGGCGGACAACTCACCGTCGTCATCCCGCCCTCCTCGCCCGACACGGACTCCACCTACGATGCAAAACGGGGCGGGTCCCAAGGCATTAGTCACTCTCAAGACAGTATCAATAAAAATGTATTTGGGGCAAATATTCCAATGGAGGAATTCTTTCTACTTTACTATCCAATGATATAGATTTATGCTATCAAAAAAAAACAGAAATAAATCAAATCCTCACCTGCTGCTGTTGAACATGAATCACAGCGATGTCATCGGGGAAAGGTGAGAGGGAGAGTTTGTAAATATCCTTCACGGAGATGCGGTACTTGACAAACAACGTTCGTGGATCCAGCACGAGGACGTTGTTGGTTGTCACGACCAGGACGATTGGCACGAACTGACAAAGTTTACACTAATTTTCAAATTGTGACAGTCAAACTCAATTGTTTTGGAGGGAAAATGTAAAAAAAGCAACTGAGCCGTCCAAATAGCTCCACATCTACCCACACATTCACAGCAAAACAATTTTGGTCACATGTCACTTTTTTTCATATAGAAGATTTAGGCTCAATTCACACACAAACCGGGCTGAGTTTAGAGGGACAGTGACGTTTTAGTTGGGGAAAGTCCATTTGTTTTAAGGGGAAATACAAATCAGCACAGAAACAAATGTATTCTTGTAAACATTGGGTACTTTGAGAGCTTAAAAATTCTATTAAATTAAATTAAAAAATTATATTCTCTGAACCAATATGGGATAGTGTAAGAAGCCTTACATATCGTTAAAAAACCACTTTAAAATATTCAGGATGTAATCTGTTTTGTGTAGATCTGGGAGCTACAGCATTCCACACAAAAATCGGCTTTGAAAACTGCGAATTTAATCGGGTTTGTGTAGATTCTTGAACGATTACAAATTAGAATGCTTGAAAAATTCAATTTTGAAAAATCCGGACTTTCCGGTTTTTCTATATTCCGGATGTACCAGAGAGTTAGATAAAAACAGTGTTTACAAGTCTGAACGGTACCCGGTTTGTGTATTAGCCTTCATACATGACCTCAATGAGTGAACTTGGATGAAATTAAGCCGTGATGTTTCTAGAAATCTGAAAGTCGTGATTTGAGCGCGAACCGGTTTGAACCCGTCTTTGAATTTAAAATCTAAATTATAACTTCTAAATTGCAAATTTATTGCTTTTAAATATAATATCTAAATTGTACTGTTTAAATTGCAAATTTATTGCTTTTAAATATAATATCTTTTAAATTAAAAATCTAATGTGTAAATTTTGAATTGCAAATTTATTGATTTGAAATTAAAAATCTAGATTGTACTTTTTTAAATTTAATTTTATTGCTTTGAAATTAAAAATCTAAATAGTAACTTACTTCTAAATTGGAAATTTATTTCTTTTATGCAAATAATCTAAATTGGAATTTTTTAAATTTAAATTTATTGCTTTTAAATTGAAAATGTAAACTGTACCTAAATTTTTTATTGCTCTTAAATCAAAAATTTAAATTGTAACGAAATTTTTTAGTGCTCTTAATTAATTAATTTTTATTTTTATTTTAACTTTTAAATTTAAAATTTTGTTTTTTTTAAATTAAAAATCTAACTAAATTCTGAATTTAAATTTTGGTGTTGTAAATTAAAAATCTAACTAAATTCTGAATTTAAATTTTGGTGTTGTAAATTAAAAATCTAACTACACTGTAAATTTACATTTTGTTGTTTTTAAATTACAAATTTAACTAATTTCTGAATTTAAATTTTGTTGTTTTAAATAAAAACTAAATTCTAAATTAAAACTTTGTTGTTTTTAAATTGAAAATCTAATTTAATTCCACATTAATTTTAGTTTGAATTCCACCCTGCAAAAATCTGTGGACGTGATGAAAATAGCGCCCTACGGTGTTTATGGGATGGCATATTGAAGCGGGAAATTAAAATATGGAAAAACCATGGACATTAATCCAATAAAATCCAATTTCCGTCCACAGCCCTTCTTATTACCCATACACACATCACAGAAGGCTCACAGCGGAAAGCAATTACATGAAAATCCGGGGAATGCCCGGTGGAACTTACTTTGCCTCCACTACGGGTAACTTTATTAATTAAGTCAGCAAACACAACAAGTTGGTCGGGGGTCGACATGGAGCGTCTCCATTGACTATTTTGTCTCAGACGAACATAATCTCCAATAAAGGGATGAGAAACACTGGAGAGAAAGTCAACACAAGCCGTGTCAAAGCCAACTCAGTGCATTAATAATTAAATCAAAAACTCTGCCCTTCAAATTTCCCCCCAAAAAGTTTATTCTAAATTCTACCCAAAAACATCTTGCAAAAACTTAACACAAAAAATAATGAGTCCAAAGAAAAAATTAAATTACAACTAAAACTAAAATGGGCAGATAATAGTTTTACGTACCTTTTCGGATAAGAACTTTTACGGTCTTTAAAAATTAAACTGGCAGTGACCTTCTCGCCCATCCGGTTTCGCTCATTCTCATCTACCCCAAGGCGGTAAATGTGACACTGGGCCATACAAAAGGGGGCAATATCAGATTAAATATTCTCTTTGCTTTTACACCTACAAAAACCCGCTTTTCCCTCCATTTTGTCCGATGCACCCTCCGTATTTTACTCGGCGGGGCCATTTCCATAAAGAGGCAATGGCGTAGACAAATTTACGTTAGGCATAAATAAAAAAAAAGCATTTTCGAAGGAAAAAAATGGAAAAAGGAACTTACTCTCCACCGGTGGAAGATTCGTCGAAGATGTAAACTAATATCACTAATATAATGGGGCACAACCGGCCAATCCCGACTCGCGGGTGACAAAGAGGGTAAGTGGAGTGCCAAATGGCGTAAAAACAATTTCCTCTGTGGATACAGAAAAAAATGAAGATACACATCCACGTATATAAAAGACATGGCACAAGTGTTATGGAGGAGACTTTTTTGGGGGGAGAGGAAGAGGCGGGGGAGGAGGAAGGAATAAGGGAATGCTCAGGAAATAAAACAAAATCACTCAACTTTTGTCAACTTTCATGGTAGCGGAAAGGAAGGACAAAAAACAAGGGACTGCCACGGAAAAGAAACAAAGAGATAGACACAGTGGAAAAAACAAAAAGACGAGGCATAGGAACAAAACAAATATAGAGTGTCCAAAAAAAGAATGAACGAGAGAGAGAGAGAAATAATAGAAAGACAGAGAAAGAGAAAAAAAGGAAAGAACAAATTTAAGAGAAGGAAGTATAGAAAACAAAAGATCGAAAGCGATAGAGTTTATAGAGGGAATAGTAGAGAAATAAGGACAAATTGGAGAGAGAATAAAAACAGGAAGTTAGACTGTAGACGCAGAGAATAAAGAAAGAAAGGGATGGAGAATAAAGATAGAGACAGAGATGAAATAGCTATATGAAGAAAGAGAATAAAGAAATGGATAAAGAAAGAGAAAATCAATAAAAAAAGAGAGAAAAAATTAACAGAGATAAAGAGATTATACACAGAGATAGAAATAAAAGCGAGAGAGAGACATTAAATGGTACAGAGAGAGAGAAAATAAAAGAAGCAATTGATGTCAGGGAGAAAAAATAAAGAGAGGAAATCAAGAACAGTAAAAAAAAGAAATGAAATAGAGAGAAAGGAAATCAAGATCGATAAAAATAGAAGAGAGAGAGAGAAAATAAAAAGAGACAAGTTAAATAGAGAAAATAAATAAAAGGAGGAATTAACTATAGTGAGAGATTTTAAGGTGAGTAAAAATAAAGAAAGAGAAAATAAAAAGAGACAAAATAAAGACAGGAAATAAAAAGAGAGAATGAATAAATGGAGAAAATAAACAGAGAGAGAATAAATAAAGAGACAGAATTAATAAATTGAGAAAATACAGAGACAGAATAAATAAAGAGAATAAATAAACGGAGAAAATAAACAGAGAGACATTAAATAGCGAGAGAGAATAAATAAGCGAACATAATTAACAAATGGATACAATTAAGGAGAGAAAATAAAAAAAGACAAATAAAGAAATAGCAAAAATAAAGAAAGAAAGTAAAAAAAAATATGAAAAAGAGAGAAAATAAAGAAATACAGAAAATAAACAAAGAGAAAATAAAGAAATAGCAAAAAAAAGAAAGAAAGTAAAAAATATATGAAAAATAGAGAAAATAAAGAAATACAGAAAATAAACAAAGGGAAAATAAAGAAAGAAAGTAAAAAAAAATATGAAAAAGAGAGAAAATAAAGAAATACAGAAAATAAACAAAGAGAAAA